>JAQFYC010002892.1:0-23110 GCA_034694165.1 Tomocerus mixtus | reverse complement strand
TGTCAAGTACCTAGCTCATCGTCTGAGGCATCCCATGGACATCATAGACACTGTAGGTAGATGAGGTCACAATCGTCATAGTCATATTACAATATTATAGTTGAATATCTGCTTCTCCTTCTTCTGTTCGTCCGTCAGTTCCTTGCATTTCACTTCTCTTCATCTTCCGACGTCTTCTCTCATAATTAAAACTCTTTTAGTCATCGTGTACTGAATTATGTATCAATAAGGGACCATTACTATACTTGTTCCAGCTTGAGAACACATCCACCAATTGCAATCTTTGGTTTCTTTCCTGACTAGTTGCATATATCTATCAATTGAGATTTCTTGTATCTATCTGTAGTGATAAATAAAATGACATAAGTAGGAAATGTACCAATTTAATTTTCGTACCAGACCAATCCTATTCAATACTGGTTTGGTTTACTGAGCTAGATTTATTATAAAAAATTCGGTTCTACTTTCAGTTCACAATAAAATTGCGGGTTTTTAATATATTAATAGTAATAGCGAGTTTAAAAAGATGTATGACGTAGTTTTCAACTTTTAGAGTGCGTTACGTAAAAATCGTTAATGCTTAAACATAATTAGGAAGGTTACATAATATTAAGTAAATAAAAGTTATATTTAGGTTATTTAGGTAGTAGCAGCGTAGCTATGAAACTTAATTATAGTACTGGCCTTTAAAATTGCTGCTAACTAACTTTAAGCAAAAGCACATCCGTAAAGTTGTTTAATTTGGTTTCAATAGTTTAACGGGATTTTCAAATATGATTTCTATGGACTTTCTTGGTCCAGGAATATTCTGGGTTGTTGCTGTTTGCCCTGTTGTAGTCAAATCCATGGGTTCATCGTCTTCCTCACCAATTTCGATGATAGACATCTGATGTAGATTATTTTCTTTGCAGCCAATGCCGATGGGGGAACTCGTCGGAATCTTAGATACAACGATCTTATTATATTATTTGTCTTTGACTTTTCTTAATTAAATTAAAAATGTTTTGTACCTTATTGTTCTGAATATGATTCAGATGTATCCAGTCCCCATTGGAATCAATTTGCACACGCTGGCTCCCATTGGAATCAATTTGCACACGATGGATATCATTACCGCATGCGAGAATAATATTTGCAAAATACCTGCAAAAGTAGTTTAAAAATAATGGAGTATAATGGAAAATAATGTTTTAATGAAAGTAAAATGTTTTAATTACTTACATGTCAATACGAATATCATCGTAGTTAATTTGTCTATTACAAACCGGACATTTCCAAGTTGGATGCATTTTAGTCATATGCAAGAAAGATTCCCCATCGAAACATGAGTAGTGTGAGCAAGTTGTAGCCCTGCATGGAGAATTCATCTTGGATTTTCTCAAAGGACAAACAAGTGATACTTCCATGTATGACCCACTTTCCATTACTCCATCCATCACGGATCGATCAATTATACCTTTAACTATTATTGTAACATAAATAGTTTGCGAAATTACTACAAAGTTATATTTATACATGTAACATAAACTTGAGAATTTTAATCGATGATTTGCTTACTCATATTGATAGTTGTTGCACTGGAAATAGGATCTCTTTCCAAAACAACAGCAAGCATTTCCGTATCGGATAGTTTTTGTGCAATCTCCATAGAGAAGTACAAATCTTGATCTTCTGGTAATTGGTTCATATACCATTCACAATGGATGCTATTGGGGCCCATTACTAGGGTGTCTACGGGAACAGTGACGATCGGATTCAACTGAGACACAAATGTGAAATCCTGGACATTAAGTGGATGTCCATTTAATGTAATTTTTGATTTGACGCAGCATTTTTCTATCCTTTTCGTATTTTTGTTCATTTGGGTAAATCGTATTTGCACCTGCATTGTAAATATCACAAAGTCTAATTACAAGAATTTAGAATTACGTATTATTATATATAAGTAGATCAGATATTTACATGGAACGCTTCAGAATGCTGTTTTAAATGCGGCTTCAGGTCACTTTGAAAATGAAAGAACTTATTCAGTGGTTCTTCTATATACATCAACATCAACAGGGGATGAAAATAAATATGATAAGACTTAGTTCAACTCAATACAAATATTATGCAATTTTTAGATGATATTGTTGAATATTTAATTTGTGTAATACGTACTACCATTGTATATATTGTTGGAGATCTTCGTTGATTGAATAAAATAGTGTTTAGTTAAGTAAAACGGTGTACCAGGAACACCTGGAAATACAGACGGTGCAGGCAATTGCGTAAGTTTATACAGAGATGCTATTTGAGAAAAACTTTCAGTTGGTTTGCCCAAAGGAAAAAGAGTTGATTGCTTCGAAGGGGCTTGATATACTCCACATGGGAGCAGAATAAGCTTTTCTTGAATATTACTCTGGCTCTGGCTAGTCGTTGTGTTACAGCGACTCAATGGATAAACATCTGAATATCTCACTGGGTTATATACACTTCTTGGACCTGGGTTCAAGGTCTCAGTCTCAGTTGTAGCGAACGCAGGCCTCTTAGGAGAATTGTTTTCCTTTCCGGGATCCAAAACGGATTGTGACCTCTGTACCTGTTGTGCCCATGTAAAGCCGTTTTGTGCCCGCAAAAGGCCAGGTCTAGACATAGTAATTCCTACACTATTTGATTCTGGCGAAAATGATGTCCTTGTAGATGTGGTCACTGGATGTGTCTTACTGGGGTCACCATTGGTTGCCGTCTATTTCAAATGGCAACAAAATATTTGAATTTGAATTACAATTTGGCATGAAGTTAGACAATATGATGATAAATAGATGGATTAAATAACATTATTGCGCATTATGTAAATAAAAACTTGTATTACTAGTAAATTAAAATCGTCCTTTGATACATAACTACATACTATATTTTTAACTTACCTCTAAAGGTATGTAAACGTTGAACATCCGAGATCTTGAAGTTCCTGGTGTGCAACGAGCAACAGGTGAACCGCTTTTGTCAAAGATATAACTACGCGCACTCATGATTGATTGATGATTTGATTTTTACACAGCTTTAAAAATATAATAATTAATATTGAACTGAACTGAAGTGAATGTATATTTAATGAAATAGTTAATGTGTTGGTTACTGATACCGATACTGATACATACTAAGTAAGTAGGTACTAATACTTCGCAAAGCTATGTACTTATTGTTTAATACATTACTACCAGTTCTCTAGCTCAACATTTCCCGTAAAATCTGTTTTCAGTTTAGAAATGCTATGTATTGGCATTTTGTTATGGTAAATACATATTATATTATTAGCATCCTATTTCTGACTGCGATTATACTTGTCTTCGTTTACAATAGTCGTTTACAAGACTTAGAACAGCACAGTGAGCACAGTATACAATGCATTGAATAATTATTTATACCTAAGTAAGCACCTATGTTTTTCAATAATTTACTATCTCCACAGCATTACATTATTTTATGAATATAACCATTCGTCTGTATATCTATAAGATGTCATAAATTACACACAAAACATTAAAAGCAGTACATAACACATACACATATACATACCTTATAAATATTAAAATTACTTGTTACTGCTTAAGCGAGATAGCATTAGCATTATTTGCATAGCTTGGCATGGAATTAATGACAATAATGGCATTGTATGAAGTTCCGGTGGCTTATATTGGACAAACTTATCCATACTGCATTACAATTTACCGACTCCAAGAAAAATCAGTTATCCATGATTTCCATAATATAAACAAACTATGGCAAATACGGATATAAATAATATGTTGAAAACAAAAGGCATATCTCATTGCCCTCATGGTACAATACATTTTTAGTCGAATCTCACAGTGCCCCACGCAGTACAGTACGTTTTTGGTCAAATCTCCCATTTAGGTACATGCATATATGCATTCAGGTATTCATGACTGTCGCTTGTATTTAATGAATTATATGCATAATAATAAATTACTATCACCTATTTCTTTTGTTTAAGACATAACATTATATATTATTATGTTTGCGTTCATCATTCGTGCTTCTTCATAAAATATATGATGATATTATAATATAATGATGGTGTATTAATTGCTGAATGCCTCAAAGATAGCAGTCACAGTTGCAGTGCTGCAGTTTTAGAAATGAAAATGATCATCGTTCCATCCAAACTACACAATTTTGCTTATAATATTTCGCTGTTTAAAAGGAATGTGTTTGTGTTCATAAACATAATTGTATATGTAGCAACTGCACTGTACTCAGCAGTACATCTACATCTTTAATGATAACAGTTCTCACTCGTGAGTACATTTTTATTCTAAGCTGTACCTAAACCAAACTTTTGCTTATGTGCTTAGTCGTAGTCCTCTATCTATAATAATGAAGAAGATGAAAGATGATAGACATCCTCTTCTGTTTTATGAGAAAGTATTTTTCTAACTTATCCCGTACAAATCACAAAGCAAGATATAATAGTGGTTAGCTTTTCAGATGGAAAAATGAGATATTATGCGTAAATAAGTACAAGCACAGGCATTATCAACAGCACAGCACTATAACGTTACTTTTCAGTCACACTGACTGATTAAAGATGTGTGCATTTATATTTACGTTGAGTCATAATCGCAAAAGTATAGATTTTGGTACAAAAATGGATGGTCATAATATACATTGATATAAGATTCAAGAATGAATCGAGGAAAGTATAGTAAGAATATTTATGTATTCTGTCTCTGTACCTAGAAGTATAAAGGGAACTAGGTAATTAACATTCATTGATCCGTCTATGTACACCATTAACTACTACATAATAAGATGCTTTGGATTTCTTAAAAATTATATGGACTATAAGTTCACTTCAGTTATTAAAATTACCTAACATTTCGCATATTTAGACTTCATGCCCATACTTATATAAATATATGTAATACTGGCCATTTATTACTGCAATATTATATAGTAGCTACATTTAAAAATAAGATGAAATGCATGACCATAATTAAATGAACGACAAGTTTCTTTTTAATATATTTTTATTTTGCAAGGTCGCACAAACATAACTATAACGTAATTGATTAGCAGATATTTTTTATTATTTATGTATTTTATTTATTTATTATTTCATTATTATTTACTGATAGAACATAGTAAGCCACAAACACCATATATTTGTAATAGTTAAACTTCTGGGTTTTACAGATATTGCTAACGCTTTAGCATAATATTCTAATTTATGTTTTCTAACAGTACAGAAAATTTTAGTAGTATTCTTATGGCTGAAAAATAATCGGTGATATCGGCATCTTATACCAATATAATACTCACATACACTGTTTACATACCTAGTTAATAATGTTGTTTTACACCATCTTGTCAAATACAATCCTCATTGTAACTTTTACCATTACTACAACTTAATGGATCTGATGGTAAACAACTTAAAATATGTAGTCAGTATTTTATGTTGAGTTTAGCTAATTAATACACTTTATTATTGCTAAAACTATGGTTAAATGGTACGATGACATACGAAAAAGTGGGCATTAAATCTACAGTTCTAAATACATAGTATATGATTAAGCCTAAATAGTCTACTACATAACAAACGTAGGCATTAACGTATGCCTATTCTTTAAAATAGCTCAATGCTGGCTTGTGTATGCTAATTATAACGTTAGATTATTTTTCTTAATTTAATGGAAGACGGATTAATTTGATTAATTTAATTTAATTAAACTCTTTCATGTATCTCCTTCACATTAGACACGCTCGATTCTAGGAACGAACGGTTTTGGGACTCGTGCTGGTTGATATCCCGATGAATTTTGCGGCTTTACATGGTTAATGTGCCACAGAACAGACACAAAGTGACCAATGGACAAGACAAAATATCCACCAATGACCTTCAAGCCTTGTTTTGTAAAGCAAATTAATTGTTCGGTGTCAAATTCATGTATATACATAACTATCACTCCAATAGTTCCCCATACCAAAATTAGTAGCTTCAAGACAAGACAAAATCTCAGTCCGTGATAATGTCTCTGCAATAAAATAAATATAGAGTAAAATTAATATTTGAATCTTTCAAGTTCATATCACATAGAATATAATTATTAATGACATTTAAAAAATGGAAGTCTACAGCATTTTAAAAACAAATTAGTAAACCGTCTAAAGGAACGTTATAGGCACCTATGTATTTATATATATATATTTACAATTATATGTATGCTTCTTATACTGTTATAATTAAGTAATGGACTATTTTAGTTACCGATAATAAATGACTTACCAATGCATGGGCTATCAAACTCAATAATCCAACAACACCCGAAGTAACTACATGTATCTTTATCTGGTGAATGGCAGATCGGCTCGATGGATCTTTCATAAACTAATTAAACAATATTTCAAAATGTATAAGTAAATAAGTACACAACTAAATTATAGCAATCCTTAATGGGGGTTTAATATTATTTAACCAACATGAATAGCGTCACCGAGCAGACTTTGATTACCAGGATGACATTCCCGTTCCATTAAAATCCAGATTAGGGCGGTGTAGATCTGAAATAAACATCAGAATTGTCAATAGAAGCTAAATATATGTATCAAAAGTTAAAAATCATTTTCATTATGAGATTCCTTCTAAATACAGTAGTTCGTAATCAGTCCTTATAATTAAAAATACTGATGCTGTTCAGTGATGAAATCCTAATGGTTACGTACCATATGTGCAGTGGACACCAAGGCCGAAATCAGTTGAACACACATCTTTTTTGAACAACACATAATTAACTAGGAAGGTAGGAAGGTAAACTTTTTAAAATAATCGATTGTTCCAGAATATCTATATAATATTTTGGCTCTTCGTATTGTGGGTTAACACAGTTAACTAAATATTTCTTTAGTCTGATCGCGAACCGAATCCCACTACTTAAATAAGGAGAATACTGATCTTAAGTATTTGCAGTAAATGATGTGATAGCATCACGTAATTTGCTATAATAATGATCTCTCTTCCTATGTAATTCTCATCCGAATGAATAAAACTCCTTGCCACTGCCACTTATGTAAAACAGAAAATAAGCTGAATATTATTTGCGCATTGTCTTTTGCCTTTTGTGTCTTAAGTTCGTTTGTAATTCAACACCAGAGAGTGTGTGAATATAATCAATGCACTATTGCTATTATAATTTATCTACAGAAAACATACATACAGATATAATGTGATTGACCGGAATGTTTATATTAACTATACTTGTCTTTAGGTACAATCGGACGGTCTGAATAAAAATGCTTTGTTAGCTTGTAATATTTTTAACGTACGAGCAGTAAAAGTAAACGTTTGTCATTTTGCCTAGTCTACAGCCCATTTTGCTGATGTAGCGAAATAATTGATATGATTAACAAGTCTGCTTAACATTTACTGCGCTGGAACTAAGCTTCTTTATCTTTGTCTTCTAGATCTATTTTGATACTACATCGTTCGGCATATGAAATATGAACTGGATCGCGATGAGAAGAGGATATTAAGTAAACAATTTTCTCACGTCCAGAACGTCACGTCGTGGAGCATTGGACAATCTAGTAATATTTGACACTAAATATTTATACCAATTTCTTGGTTGATTTTCATGACATGTAAGGGTGTAAAAGTATTTTACTTGAGACTAAGCATACGTACAGTATGCTGAGATTGCAAGAAAAGCAATGAGTAGCAACGTAACGTGATATCGTCTTGGCAAAATGATGGCATGATTTTATAATACAACTAGTTAGTCATTATACTATACTCCGATTACCGCTTATTCATTAACTTCTACGCAAATTCTTCCAAGGATCCTTGCATGCTTTAATAGTACATACTTCACTTTCCTAGAAAAACAGATCTAGAAAAATGCAACTCTATGAGTAATTTACAAAATCCACATGGTACAATGTTCTTTTCAAAATGGATCGTTTATATGTACTTTCACGCTCTTGCCTAACTGCTTAACCCTATTAACATTGTGTTAACTAAAACAAAAATACTTGGTACGTATATTAGACCTGGTTGAAACATTCACGATTGAATATCACTATTTAAAGAAATAATCATTATTAGACAATTAACATTTAATTGAAAGATTACAATTTAAGCTGCCATATATAGTACCTATATATATTTTCTAACACACATTACCTTCTTATTACTATTACATACCGACCGGCGATCATCTCACTTCACTAGCGGCGCAACTTAATATATACGAGCATAGAAGCAATTATACTATAAAATGTAGGAAATGCAACTTATGGAGAATAGACAAGTTTCGCATAAAAATCGTAATACATATTATGACCGTTTGTATTGTATTATTAGCAATGCAATAATAGAGTAACACAGATGAGGGGCTATAATGAACTCAGACTCAAGATTTTATTCAATTCCATGTAATTAAAGCAACCAACCACTATAAGTACTTATAATACTATGCTCTTCACGAATACTGGTGTAGAAACTCGAGGTGGAAGGATTTTATCCTACCAAGCATGTCCTCCAATTCTGGCAATGCTGGTAAAATTGTGGACCTGAAAATAACATTACCCTGTCGCTAGAAAATTTTTGTATTTAAACAACAAATGAAAGCAAAAAAGGCTGCTTAAAAATTTGCACAATATTTAGCTATCTACATTCTTTACGAACATGAGTTGATTGAAGCATTTGGATTTTTGGATACAACAAAGAAAGTCGAACCCAAAGCGGTGTCGATATAAAGTCATTCGTTTTGTATTGAGTGGAAAATTTGGGAAATGTCTTCCAATTGGATTACTTTCAGTAATCAAAATTTGTGGTGACGGAAACATGGACTAATTAATGAAATAAATAAAAATTGAAGCATCTACCTGAAATGATAAGTTCCGGGACGTTGGCCGAAACTGGCCCCAGGAAAAATAAAAACTCCAGTCTTTTCCAGAAGCTCAACGGCGTATAATTCGTCTGGGTGCATGTTGCGCTGTTTTGCTGCTTCTATTGCTTTAATCGGTATAGCTATCTAATATTTCATATTATTTAAGTATTTATTATTTATTACAATTGATGTATGTAGTAGTAAGTGCACTTTTTAACTAACCGCTTATACTTTGGTTATGTATCAGGCATTAACTAACAGTGCCTAAGTTATTTTTGTTAATTACCTTTGGAAATGCATACATAGCTCCTTGAATCGGAGTGCAAGTTATCCCTGGTATCTTGTTTAGTTCATCTTCCATAACCCTTGATTTTTCAGCCAACGATTGCAAAATTGCAGAGATTTCTTTGTCGAATAAGGTGAAAGAAGGATCTCCTTTTTTAGGGGGATCGGTGATACAATCAATTGCAATCTATTTTCATTAAATATAATATAATATTATGAAACTATTGTTTACATACGGAATCCTAACAACAACGGTAACGATAACATAATATCTTATATCTTTGTGTCTATTAATCAAGAACTCTATTTGTAGTTTGGTAGTTATTCAGCAACATTAAGCAAGCATTTCGTTAGAAATCTTGCGTATGCTGTAATACATGTGCAGCCCTTTATCCAAACTAAATATATTCACTATGCACTTATGTATATTCTAAAGCCTATAATTTGTCCCATTTATTTGTAGATATTCCATATGAATAGGGTGTTGGGGTAAGATATGTGTACTATTTAGCATGTGTATGTGAATAAGCCATTTTCAATACGCATATTTTACCGCAACGCGCTGGACATTTTCATGTTTTTGACAATGAGATGCAATATTACCTAATGCAAATGCAGATTACGAGAATGCAAATTGTGAATTTTATTTTTTCCTATGTACGTCACTAGTAGGTACGGCTAAAATATACAGAAGCATTTCCCTTGCTTATTAACAAAATAATCAAACCAAATCAAGTCCTGGCCTGGTAAGACTGACTACACCGCACATATTATAATGTTCACTGTACACAATATGATAATAATATGGTTAATATTCAATGCAGTAATGCAGTTTTCAAGCATCAAACTATATGTATGTATGTCATTGTGGCGCATTGTGCTGCCCCTCACCTGTCCATATATTGTAGGGCATGTTTTTGTATTGACACTTTTGATCAACATTCTTTTAACCTCTGGGTCTAAATTGACGACCTCGCTGAATCCTCCTCGCAATCCACACTCACCGCTGTAACCTATAAATGGAAACAATTTTATGATGAAACCTCCTCAAAAATTATCTACTTAATTGTACGTCGTTAATAGGCAAGGGAGAATTTTCATCATGGAATTGCACAGAATTATTTATAAGCGCATGCTATTGCTGGAGGTAATGATATCTTAATTGTATCTGCAAGATGAGATTATGAGAATTAGATTTTTACCTTTCGAGGCAGAAAAAAATGAAGCAATCTCCATTTTGTTATACGGTTCTCCCATTTCCATCATAACTCTTTTCACCGAGTAGAACTTGCAACGGTACACATTCTCTTGATAAACTTCGTCAGTAAGAATCACCAATTTTTCCCGATAAGCAAACTTTATTATTTCAGCAATATTTTCTCTAGAGAGCACTTGACCTAGGTAGTAGAAGTATGAATTATTTATTTATTTGGTGAATAATGCTATTTCTGAATGTGCATTAGATGTCATTCAGTATATAGAAATTTTGGTAAGTTAGTAGTAAATAAATATTGTTTATTAATTTTCCATATAATATATTCATTTGAAAAAAGTGATATGTCTTAATAAAGGTGTCTTAGCGACACCTTCGAATATGAAGACAGTGTACAATAAAAGTATATTCCCCCCTACCAGTGGGATTTCCAGGATTTATTATAACAATAGCTCGTGGGCAACATTCCTTTTTGCAGGCACTAAGGGCTTTTTCCAATTCTTCAATATTTACGGACCAACCATTATCTTCATCTAAATAGTAATTAATCTGCAATAAAAAAAATTAAAAACAGCTCCTTTCCTTTTATGTTTGCAAATTTTCCCTTATTTTAATTTTGTCTGTGACAAATTTTTTTTCCATTTTCCAATGGATATGCTGACAGTGTAAACCAGACATGCGTCCAGCGTGCAATTAATTAATTATAATAGTGCTTCTATATCCATTGGTAAATGTTATGTAACATGCGCTTACTTGGCACAAATCAAACTCTTCAATTGCAGAAGAATATAACGGGTACTGCGGGACGGGTACCAAGACTCCCGACTTCTTTCCAGGCACGCTCATAAATAATTTTAAAAATTGCTGAAAAGAGTAAGAAGTTATTTTCATAATATTTATTATCTGTCATTACTACAGTGCACTGTATTTAGTTAACCAAGAAAAAACTAGCAATGCAACTATAAAAAATCAAGATTAATTTCGACTTTTAGTTCAATCAAGAGTTTTCTTAGTAGTTCGCTAATTTTGTTTCGCCATCTTCATACTATACAGAGTAGAGTATTGAAAGCATTAAAGATTACTCGAGCTGCTTCAGTGGCTCCGGTTGACAAAATTATATTGTTATAATCAGAAGGAAATCCGTCACGGCGTTCGAGAAACTCAGCAGCGTGCTTCCGAATCATTTCAATTCCAGGGCCATCTGTATATGATCCTACATGCATCCAGAAGTAGGGGTAAGATTAATAATTTTTCGTAGTTGTGTTGCATATCATTATGCGTACGTAATAAATATTTGTATCTTCTGGTCACTTAAAATGATACATGCATTTTGATTGTATATGTATAAGGTATAGGCTAAATACTATACGCACCAAAAAGTGTGTAAGCTTGTATAACCTTATAATTCATACCACCAATATGAATGATACCAAATGAATCGATAAATTAAGCTGATAACCTGTGCTTGAACCGTCGCAGGCATCCAATATTGCTTTAGCTTTACTGACCACATCTAATGGGAGATCCAACTCTGCAGCCAATTCTGGAAAAATTACTGTGGACAGGACCTTTCAGTGAAAAAATATGAAGTAACTAAGTAAGTTTAGTTAACAGAATAGTGATTACTTATTTAATTTCAACAGCAATAGACATATTTTTATATCGAATACTAATACCTACCTGGCGTGTGAAAGTGATGCCATTCTGCCCCATAGCATGACAATCCCCAATATGGGCGCTGATAATATTTTTAAATGGTTGACTGACTCCCTAATAAAATAGAGCATGTCCACAGTTATTTCATAACTACATTCATGTAAAATTATCAAATACTTTTTCGCAAAAATTCTAACTAAGAGTAAAAAAAGGTTCGAATTTGCTAGCATAGCTTTAGTATGCGAAGTCGAGATTTGTGTTTTATAAGACACAAACTCCATCACCAGTAGTCGTTGTTTGATTGCGTTTTCAGTTGGTTTAAGAATACCATTTACGAGATTTGTAGTTTCCATGAAGTTTCATGAAACGCAACTTTAAGCGAGTATTTAGGTTTGCATACCAGGGCGATAATGAACTATTGCCTATGTTTGTTAGTAATTAAAGTATTTGCTTAATCAATTGAGAGTGTCATTGAAGTACAATAAAATTACACTATTTGTGCTGCCACAGAGTATTTTAATTGCTGCTACCACAAAGAAACAAGTTAAAATGCTTACCTTTCTAAAATCCCTTTCGATATCTTTAGCGCGTAGGAAAAATGGACTACTGAAAATAAAGTTCATTTGCCGAATACATGGGTTTACAGTGCCTATATTTAAAACTTTATTCTTAGTCCAATGTAATTGTTCAAAATCTTCGGGTACGGAGATCGAACCCATTGTAAAAGCTTGATGTGGAATATTTTGACGGATTGGACTGATTTTGCTATAGTGGATGTTGTGTTCTGCACTAGATTTAAATGTGTACTAGAATTAGATACGTTACGATTATGAGAGTGAGTGAGCTTCACATTAAATAACGACCAGCTAATATCTAAGAGTGATATACACTAAAACAAGTATTATTGAGACATGCGATTGTGATTGTGAGTACCTACCAAAATCTTGATCGGCTAAGTCGACTCATCAATATATGAATATACTATATACTCATTCACTATATCATTATAACTCTTAACGATAGATAAATAAATAAGTATGTAAATTCATAAAAGTTTGTCATCCAACAAACCTCCTGTTATCATCTTCTTACGTAAACGCATCTATAAATAACAGCATTAAATTGGCCAAGAAACGATTTTAGTACCTAGTAGCTCCCTACTAAATACTAATATCAGTGTTGCGTTGGTAGAAGGTAGATAAGCACGTGGACATGTACTAACCTACTTTTATCTAAAAACGTACTCAGCTATATACTATATAATATTGCTAGACAGTCAATGATTTGAATATTTATGATCTTTAGGCGAATTACATCTTTATCAGCTACACTTGCACCATCGTTGTTCCTGCACTAAGTATTTTGGGTTGCATTCATAGATCGGCGAATATTTGTAGTAATGGAAACAATGATGGTCTCTCTTTGAAAATGCTTTGCTTTTATGCTCTTCATATTTGCATGAGCATAGATTCGTTTATTAATAGCTAATAATCTGTTAACAATTACGACTTAGTGTCTGCTTATAATCATTATAATTAGGTACCAGAAAGCTATGTTAAGTACACAATACTAAACACCATATTTGTGAAAGCGAGAATAACCAGAAAGTAAAGTATCTAAATTTATGTAAATATACCTAGGTAATCAAATAATATGCCGATGGAATGTAAATGGGTAGTAGGTGGGTAACATAAGCGTAAGGGACGCTACGTCCTATGAGTTTGCTTCGTAACAATTTGTAAGAAAAAGAAATAAGAAATTGTGAATGTTACTATTAAGAAGCTCATCCTTATAAGAATGTCTGTCTGTAGCTTATATCATGCATAGTGTATGTATTGGTATCACTTAATGCATGCTTGCTTCTAATTTACCTAATCTGTTCCAGATACATAAAACAAAATAATAGAAAATGGGAAATAACTTTTCATTCCTTCCAAAGATATTTAAATGACTTGAAAGGCGCCTACATTCTAGAGTCCATCCAGACAAAGTGCTTGAAACAATAGCTACGAGAAATAGAGGAAGAAATATAGACTGGGCTGAGGACGTGGACGCTGTGGACGTGATTTTTGTACAACGCCAAACTCTCTCCGCTTCCTTAAATACTAGTAAAACGATTTATTTAATCAAGTTCGCTGATTGTGATCATAATTAAAATCTACTCCTAGCATTTTTCCGCTGCAATAATATTTTTTTACCTCCTAGCAAAACTACATATTATTCATTTATTAAGGCAATTCGAATCGTAAGTTTTTCAATTTTATTCGCTATAACTAAATACATATCTGCATCTAATAATTATGCGTAACATTAGGTACATGTAGTAATAAATATTAGTAACTGAAGTAGCCAGTACTATAATGTGTTACAGTTACAGCTATAAATATAATATAGGAAATGGATCGCGTGAGAAGAACCGAAAGCCATCAGTTACCCGTACCCGTAGTACGTATAAGAGTTGCTGCTAGGCCTCTAAGTGGAATAGGTCGTGGTCGACCACAAGTCAGAGGACTTGGACCAATGGCATTAGGAGTTCTAAGGCATCCAATTCCAGAACAACCCGAAAATCCAATCTCTCCAGTTGCCACAGGACTAGCCAATCAAAATGAACCACAGCATGTGGGAGCCACTGAAAATATGATGTCAAATGGGTATTTAATATTTCCCTTGTTATTTATTAATATTATTATAGAGCACCTTAGCTATTTATTAACTAAATGGTAGGAGAAATGGAACCATGGTAGCTGTCGCCACAAATGATGATGTAGTTAAAAGTGTGCAGTGCCCGGTTTGCTTGAATGTTCCACTTCCACCCATAGCTCAGTGCAAAAGCGGTCATTTAACTTGCGGACCTTGTAGATCCAAGTTGGCACATTGTGCTTTATGCCGGATGACTTTCTCGGAGATAAGATGTTATGCAATGGAGGACATTATCAATGCATCTACCTTCGAATGTCCATACAATGAAGATGGATGTGAAAAATTGGTGAAAGGGGAGGTTTTTGCCCTTCACGAACACATATGCCCCTTCAGGTAGGTGTACAAAGCTATTTGCATTATTCGCTATTTACCAAGGAATTCCTTACCAAGCAACTGTTTACAAATAATTAATATTTCAAAGATGATTGTCTATGTAGTTTTTGTATGCATGGTGTTTGTAACTGTTGAGATTTTGCTAACTATGAACGTAAATAAAATCTTGTTTTCAGGAACATAGTGTGTCACGATATACAGCATCAAACTTGCAATTCTATTGCAGTGCCTTATACTCAGTATTGGGAACACCTTCAAGAAGTTCATCTAATGGACTCAATACTCACAGATTGCAAGGTGTACAATTTAATAGATTTGGCCATTCCAACTGACGATAAAGCAGCTAGCCAAGGTTATTTTCTATACCTATACAGTGCTTGTACAGAATTGTATTTTTGAATTTCTTCACTTGACTGAAATTTTCCTAATTTTATTTATCATTTAATTTATCAACAGTTAACGATATATGTGGCATTGAAATTTATGTATCCGGTGTTACGAACACCGATAACAAGAGGTTCATTTTAAGAGGAGTCTACCATAAAGAAAATTTTAGGTTCTGGGTGAGCTATGTTGGTTGCCCAGAGGAAGCATCCAATTATACATCAACTCTCCAGTTTCGTCTCACTGATTGTGGGGTAACTAATTATATTTTGCTTAGCAATTCCCCCATTTATAGGTTTGGT
The DNA here is from genome assembly GCA_034694165.1 of Tomocerus mixtus. Lineage (NCBI taxonomy): Eukaryota > Metazoa > Arthropoda > Collembola > Entomobryomorpha > Tomoceridae > Tomocerus > Tomocerus mixtus. The sequence continues at coordinate 7,340 of JAQFYC010002892.1, read as the reverse complement.
ACCACTATCACTTATTGACTACAAGTTATCCAATTTTGTTATTTATGCCTTAGAGACAGGTAGTTACCTGTAAATGGACAATCCCTGTGCTCCCATTCCGCAAGGATGTAAGCGAAATAGAGGAAATGGGGCTAGGATTTGTTGAAAGCTCCTATATTAAGAAAATCGCCACACGCGTCACAAATGGGGTGCACCACATCCAAATACGGTGCAAAATTGATCAGCCCTAATCATTACCGTGGGAAGGATACACTAGTCCGTAAGAGGAATATATTCCGGTGTTTAATTGTCCAGGGAAATTGTATGCAAAGTCAATTGTGATTTTAAAAGATAGATACTCTTTTCAAAGATTGAGATACAATTTTACAGCAATTTTTAGTAATAATAGTAATAAGTATTAAGCAACGGTATACAACATAATTTATAGTACTTTTGAATAAAATGATACTGACTGCATTATTACACACAGTCAGAATAATTTGTATATACCTAGGTAACGTTACCTATTATTGGGTTTATCAACCTAATATGTGTGTAATATCAAATGTGTAATATCAATAACTTAATGCTTTGCTAGAGTTAATTTTAATATAATTAAAAATGCGTCTGCAAATTGTAAGACGAATGTTTTGATGTAGTTACGTACATAATGAAGCGAAATTCAATTGTGTAATTTTTAATTTAGAAATACAGTTCTTGCAGTGTTTTAAGTAAATACTACTAGTATACTATAATATACTACTTCTGTACCAGTAATTGATTACTCTTTAATTACACAGCCCCCATACTTGCATTTAAGTACAATATAAAATATTGCCAGGATGCATTAACAATTAGGTAGGTACAAAATGTAAATTAAAATCGCTTAATTAAAATAATAAATTAAGATTTTTTCTTAATATAAAATATGTTTAATTTTATTTGGAAAACCACACATTTTCAAAAGAAAATTGTAAATACATAGTAACTCCATAAATGTTCAGCATAACAGGAAAAGTCTCACAATAAATTCATAATCCCAAATAACATCACATACATCAGCACACACCACAGCCACTGATATCGTAACCATTCTTGTTACGACACCTAGCAGTACGAGTGCAACAACAGATGGTTAATCAAATTCCGACGAGATGCGAAAGTGGTTCGAACTTAAAGTAGGCGAGCTCGTAAGTACTAGGATTTAATTTCTCCAGATGAGATTTGTGAAGAGAAGACTATCATTGAATAGCAGCAACATAAAGTAATAACATTATACGAAAACAAGGAGACGACAGAACAGATGAAATTAACAACGCAGTGAATCTGCTGACCGACTGTTTCGTGTATATAAATAAAAACAAATATTATTATAGTTCATTCACAACTAATACTAACTGCTGACTTCAACTTAATCCGAATCGCAATTAAAAATTAGTTGGGTTGCTAGCTGAACTAGTGTGTGAACGCTAATTGTTGCAGTAAAGGAAAAATGTTATCCCAGGTAAAAATAACTTTCTCCATTTATTTATTTAAATATGCTATTATTGATTCCAATATAATTGATAATTATTGATTCTGCTGGTTCCTACAAACATTGAGCAAACAATTCGATTAATTATGTTTTATATTATGAATTAGTCATTGGTATTCCTTCCATCATCCATAGTCAATGCATTAGTTGTTAGTCTATTTTGTTTTTCGATCAATTTAATTGTGAATTGGCAATTGAGAATTCGGTCTTGTGTGTGTATTCATTATTCATTGAGTTGTCATCAATTAGCGATACTCAATATTACTATTGCTATGAATGAGCAATTAATTAGTGGTTAAGTATTGTAAACAGTACAATAGTAAAGTAAAGTCAAAGTCAATTTAAATACCGCTGACAGCAGAATGCAAAATGTATCAGGTATTAAGTATTTAATAGTAGATTGGCTTCCGTATGGAGTTTTGTTTTAAATTAAATGCTTTCAACCTTTTAACCGTATACAATACTTTATAGGACTAATATATACTTCTTTGCTTTTATTACATGGTAACTTATAACTTCGTCTTGTTTCAGATGGTAGATTGTGATCGCACATTTTTAATCTTCACCTGACATTATATCAACAAATAGCTCACGGATACACCTGCAGGTTTTTGCAATAAAAAGCAAAAACTGATTTTCAGTTTCTTCAATTTCAATTGAAGCAAAGGTGACTGGTAAGAAATGAATTTTACTTGTTGATAGAGCTACTAATGTGGTATTACATTTTTATTTATTTATTGTAATTTTGTTCTTTGGACAATTGATAACTTTAGGAAACAATAGAGCAATGGATAGACCTGGAAGTCCGCCATATCGAACAATAACATTAGATGACGATGAAACATCTGCTACGACTGAAGTGACTCCAGCGAAGACATCAACATACGTGGAGCCTAGCGGCCTTTCAGCGACAGCAGAAGAAGTAGCGCAAGAATGGCTTGAGAAATTCAAAAACAACTCTTTCGTCGAGAAAGATTTTAAAGATCATTGGCGTGTAAGGGTTCCCCTTTTATTCAGCCCTCCGAAAGGTTGCAACTGTTTAAATATTACCTATGATGAAGACCGAGCTAAAGTCATGCTTTTTGAGCCACTGGTTCGATTCCTGTCAGGGAATAAGGATCCAGAAAACTTTTTTCAGGTAGAAAAATTAAAAAATAAACTAGGTTTTAATTGAGATAGATGTATACATATATATAAATAATTGAGTAAAATAATTTAGGAAGTGGCCAAGTTCGAAGACCCTCCCGCTCTGTGTGGTCGGGTATTTAAGGCTGGGGAACCTACTTATAGTTGCAGGGATTGTGGTATGGACCCCACATGTGTGCTCTGTGTTGATTGCTTTAAGGCATCAGATCACCGAAATCATAGGTAACCTTGTATTATGCATAAATATGAATCTGGTTTGATTTTGTACTTTGCATTTTGTAGTACTAAAAGTGTTTGAGTTTTGAAAATATTAACCATTAATTGCAGATACAAAATATCGACATCGGGCGGAGGCGGCTATTGTGATTGTGGAGACACCGAGGCATGGAAAACTAGTGTGTTTTGTCAGATGCACGAGCCAGTCGAACGAAATGAAGATGATCTGTCATCGAGATGTTTCAATAATTTGCCCACCGAAGTGATGAGCCGAGCCAAAGTACTTTTCAAAGTCCTTCTACGATATTGTTACGAAATGCTTACCTCGGAACTTCATTGTCATCTGCCTGCTTCATGTCAATTGAATCCAGAAGATGGTAGCGAATTACCCAATGTGGATACATTTTGTACAGTACTGTACAATGATGAAACCCATACCTTTGAACTTGTCATTCAAACTCTAACCCGCGCTGTTGAGTGCTCGAAGAAAGACGCTGTTGATTTTGCTACTATAATCGACAGAGAGGGCCGAAGTATAGTTAAATGCTCCAATTTTCAGGTACCTACTCTCAAGAAGTTTGTTTCGTATTTCATTAATATTCGGGTCGAAGTCTAACAAAATTTTGTTTTTCGACTTATTTAGGCGTGTCACATGGTTAAGCAAATTATTGAAAGGCAAACATCACGTAACGGAGGTAAAGCACTTAAAGTGGCAGTGATGCAGTCTCACGTTGTCGCTCATCAAATTTTTGCTATGCGACTATTAGCCTGGATGCAAGAATTGTTAACACATTCTAGTGGATTTAGATACATATTCTGTGATGTGGTGAAAGAGCGAAATGTGCCTGATGCACATTACAAAGAACAAATTCACAGAGAGTCCATTCTTGAAGGAATCATGTTGGGGGACACTCAGCTTTGGAAAGCCGTCCGAGGATTGTGGCATAATTTAGTTATTACTGGCATGTTGAAGGAGTACGAGATGAAAAAAGAATTCGCTCGAGTAAGTTAAAGTTTAATCAAATCAAGTGCCACTTACTGCAATACTATTATTATAAACCTCCAAGTAATTACGTTGTTGGATAGTGTAATGATACTACGTATTTGTTTTACTACGTCACAGATATTTACCAGAAACTATGCTGATCTGATGAAGGAATTTATTTGTGATGATCATGATCACGCATTTTCCGTGACTGCTCTCTCGGTGCAGATTTTTACTGTTCCGACTGTTGCGCATTATTTAATCGAAGAGCACGATGTGATATGGACAATCATGAGGACAGTCCTTTCAGAGTACGAAATGAAACTAAACGCAGGCATGTCAAAATTAAATTGAATAATTTGACTATAGATTAAAATTAAGAATTTAAAATTGTAATATGAAGTTGATCTTGAATTGTTACAGAAAGAAAATTAGAATTTGATCGTGGAACTACTAACGGCGTTTTCAAAAGAACGAATTTTGCAATATTAGACCTGAAATATATTCTTACTAGTCCCCCCAGCGTGTGGACCGAGAAATTAAAACAAAATTTTCGAAATGGAATACGAGATTTTATTAAATTACTCTCCTACATGCAGGTATGTTATACTAAGATCTTAGTTGGCTAATTTTTGAAAAATTTGTTCTTGTATAAATGTTTATACCGTTCATTTAATTCATAATTGCAGGGAATGGACTCCGTAACTAGACAAACGGGGCAACATATGGAATATGAGCCAGAATGGGAGTCAGCATTTAATTTACACATTAAACTAGCCCCCGTTATAGCTCTTACTCTTGAATGGTGCGGTACGGACAAAGATGTATTGAAAAGAATATACAGGTAAAAACCATTTCTTGCACATTGAGTTTACTATCAATGTTGATATTGTTTATTACCTTTACATTTAAAAAAAATGTTACGATCACACTAACAATAACAAATTCCAAATCTAGGGAATGCCTTAGCAATTTGGGATCAATCTACGAATTGGATAACCTAAAAACTGTGACCCGAGAATTGGCTAATCATTCCGCTAACTGTTACGAATATGATGTTTCATCGCAACCCGTGTCTGTTCATCTTCCATTGACTCGATTACTGGCAGGACTCCATTTGCATTTGGAAGGTTTCGGGCTTGACTTCTTTTCTAGAGATTTTGATACCCAAAAGAAGCCATGTCCAGAATTGATTATAGAGCCAGCATTACGTACGCAGATACTTATCTCACAGGTATAAAAATATTATTTTTAAATGTTTTAAATTGTGAATTGTTACAAAATTTATTTGATATTGTATTTATATTGTATCCTTAGGTTCATGCAGGAATGTGGAAAAGAAATGGATACTCGTTGCTAAATCAGCTTTATTTTTATCACAACGTAAGATGTCGAAGTGATATGTTGGACAAAGATATTATTGCCCTTCAAATGGGCGCTTCTCTGATAGAAAGTAACGAGTTTTTGCTTCATATATTGAATCGTTTTGGATTGTTTCAATGGGCCGAGATGGATTTTGACGAAAAGGTACAGTTTTCGAAATAATTTGAATTTATTGTAAAGTAAGTGGTAATTTATGAAGTTTTAAATTAATTTTAAATTACACTTGTTAAGCCACCGCAGTCACCAGAAGATGATACACTTAAATATACCATTGTTCTTGTCGAAGAATTTTTCGGATTGATTATAACGATTGTGTCCGCGCGTTATACACCGGGAGTTGCCATGGTGGGTTACGTTTCTTTATTCATCTTTTCTTACTAATGTCAAAATTAGAAATTTTTCAGCGTTGTGTAATTGCCTATGCTGTGTATTTGCGTTTGTAGGTATCAAAATTGGATAGCATAAAGAAGGAAATAATACAGCAACTTTGTATTGATACGATGACTCACTCAAATTTAAATAAAGCATTAGTTGAAAATGTAAATTATGAGACTGGCTTGGAGACAGTTGTTGAAGAATTGGCTACTTTTAGGAAGTTAACTGGAGCCAGTTGGACTTATGAGCTAAAGCCTGGTTAGTTTTAATTGTATTTGTAATTGTAATCCCAAATATAAGGTTTAATTTTTAATGTTTATTGCTAATTGTGTTACAGAGTTTTACAAGGAGTATGATCTTTATCATTATCATTACACAAGAGAAGAGCAATCTAAAGCGGAAGAAAAGCAAAGGGAAAGAAAAAAATCGAAAAGCGAAAAAGAAGTTTTTCCGCCACCAAGACTGCCGTTATTTTCCCCTGCGTTTAATTTGGTTGTCAATGTTCTTAAATCTGATGTTTTGCTTCACCTCATGACAATAGTCATTCAGAGGTATTAATTCTGAAAACGTTTTAATTTCCTCATAACAGTCTTTATACCATACCAAATATATTATGACTTCAATGCATATAATTTTGCTTTAGATGTATAAAGAAGAAAAGTCGCAGCTACACAGATTCACAGTTAAGGAAAGTGCTTCACTTAATTGGGCATGGACTGAATGAAGAAATTGCCAGAAGTGAACAGGAAGAAGAACACTTTTTCCAATTTGCTGAATGCGCGAAGCGATGGAACATATTTAAGTTATTAGAAGAGGTGCTAAAAGATCCTGCCTTGTCTCAACACCATGAAATGATCAAATGGATAAGACAGCAGTATAATTACATTAAGCCAAAAGAAATGGTCTCTACTCCTGACCAGATGGATATTAATGTGCAGCAAACAAACGACGATGAAATGAAAGAGAAAAAGGCAAAGGCAGAAGCAGCTAAAAAGCGTTATTTAGAGAAAATGCAACAAGCTCAAAATAGCTTTATGGCTAAAAATCGAGAACTGTTCGTTGGAGGTAATGCCATTTCATTAATACTCATAGTATTTCAAAAATTATTATCAGTTTAAGTTTAATAGTTATCAATTTTATAATTGCAGAGGAAAAATCTTTAAGTCATTCAACAAACGATTTAAGTGCTCCTGAAACAATGGAAGTTTCTCAATCAGCTTACATCGCTCTAGGTCCTAATCGATCTCAAAGCTTCCTTGGTGCAGAGAAGTAAGGATTTAGCTTAATGTTAAATAGTACTTGTTAATCGAATTTGCAGAATTATTACTTGATAAATGTTTGTGTTTAGGCAAATATGTATTCTATGTCAAGAGGAACGAAGAGTTGATACTGATAACAAACCGTTTGTCTTGGCTACATTTATTCAGAGATCGACAGTTCAAAGCAAATATAGAGATAAGCTATTGGTGGAGGTAATTTAGTTAAATGTTTTAGACTCCCAGTCTAATTTATTTCAGATGTACTGGCCACTACATAGTGTAATTACAGCAGCTCATAATCACAATTTTTTGATCAGGGCCATAGAAAAAGCGACAATAAATTTCTTCAGGAACGAGATCCTTTGTTTTTGGCTCCTGATTTACTAACCGCTCCAATGGTATCCTGTTGTGGTCACGTCATGCACGTGAGTTGTTGGGAGAAACATTTTGAAGGGGTGGTTAT
>JAQFYC010002891.1:0-23115 GCA_034694165.1 Tomocerus mixtus | reverse complement strand
ATCCAGGAATAAATAGTTTCTACGACGTAATGTGGACTCACTTGTTTTCATGATGGCATCAATAAATTCTTCCCGAGGGATTAAGCCATTATTGTTTCTATCGATCTTCCTAAACAGATCCGTCACGCGAGACTTCTTGTGATTCATGAATTTCAAGAACTGCAAAAACAACGAAAAGGTATTTGAAATTTGGATCAATAAGTTATTCATTGTTAGCATCAAAACATAAAACAACGACGTGTTCTGCGTCCTCTTTCCCGTGCGAGAAAGACAATCTTAATCCGAAGGAACATCCCATTTGATCCCGATAGCAAGACAACACGATTCAATACCAAATACAGCATATAATAAGCACAAGACATTTTCTCTCTCTTTCTATCTCATTTATTGTATTTCATGGCCAACTAAATTAAATATATATCTATATTTGTTTGCGCCAGGCAGGCGGTAAGCCTTCGTGTCATGCTGTGACACTAAAACTTAGGTATTAAGGGAACGAAAATAAGAGATACTGTCAAAATCACATAATATCACCCAAAAGAAAAGGCGAGGAATAACTTTACAAAAAATTTGGTCTTTCATTAGATTTTCTCCTCAAAACAATATATTTAAACTTTTAACTATCTGCACTGTAGGTCAAAAAATGCCATTCGAATTATTCTGCATTGACAAAAAATTGTGGGGATATTTTTTAGAGATTTCATTCAATAAAAAGTCGACATTAAGATTGCTGATCGCGCTCTATCTCAATAGTCATTAAAATATTAAGAAATATGTAATTTTAATTTCGACAAAATTCTTATTGATCTAAAAATGTTTTATGTTTTTTGGGATTGTGGCCATTGAAAATGAAAATACAAAAAATGTGGGAATAATTTTTATAAGCTTTCTTCTTAAAGGTCCTTTTGTTTCAAGCTTTCTAATGTTCGAATAGGAAGACAGAGAGAAAGGGAGTCGTTGGTGCTGAACTAAGGAGTTAAGGATCATTGGTAGTGACACGACATTATTTTGTTTGCTGTGAGGATCTATAATTAGAGTTGTTGATCCGAAAGGTGAAAAGAGTCGACAGGAAACGTCTGTATGTAATGTAGGTCTGCAGCAGAATACTAAGAAAGTAGACAATGAAAGGGGAAAGTCAAGACTTACGCGTTTCCTCCAATCTTCCCAACTGAAGTTTTTGACTTTCTCCAACTCTAACAGGTAGTTGTATTTGTCTTGAAGGCGTCGCTGTCTCTCCCATGCCATCATCCAGACGTGCTTCCATTTATCCCACAGAGCCTTCACTCTCGGATTCTTAATCTGAGGCTCCACGGCTTTGCTGCAAATCCAATTAAAACAGAATTAGTCAATCCAATCTCATACACAAAATACCTGTCGTGTGCGTCTCACTCTCAATCAATTATTTTTATCCTTTCTCTCCCAACAAATTTATTTCCTCAGAAATTTTACAATTAGTAGTTAATTATTCCATTCCGCTACCATTCATAATGTTAATTTAATCAATTCCAGATTAAGTTACGTAATTAGGTCAGGAATTGCTATTATTTATAATACACAGACGTATTTTATATTAAATATTAATTATTATGTATTAATTCCCTTACAGCGAATTACATATTTACATTTTACGTACAATTTAATTTATCTGCACTTCAGTAAGCGTGCAGCACGTTACGTAAGTATAATGTAAGTAATTAATTGCTACCAGCATTTACAATTAATTAGTGGGGATTATGGATTATTTATGCTATTAGACAATACTTAGGAATGTTTAGTATTTAGTTCACCGCAAATTCATTAAGGATTGCAGTTTACATAAGTTACCATTAAAAGGTATATAAGGACCCTTAGTTAATTAATCATTAGTGTTGTTGCTGTCTAGAGGGGAAAATAATTATTCTCACTGTAAGTATATATTACAGTTAATATTTTGTATAACCATTGCACGTTATATGTATTAAGTCATTCACAGAAATATTTAAGCATTCTACATTCTACATAAGTTCATGCAAAATTATAAAACTTCAAATTCCAAAAGCAAACTACAAATACGCACATGCACCATAAATAGTTCTAAAATTAGTAAAATCCGAAAATCCTGATTTTTGGAATATTTGTTTTGCCCGGGTCCATTAGTAAAATGTTTTGAAATATTTTTCTCAAAGGACAGAGAAATGTTAGGAAATACCTTCCTCTGCGGTCAAATCTCGGTCCAATGTGCGGAATCAGATCAGGCGACTTTTCTCTTCCAGGACTACGTTTTTATTAGGAAACACGACAAAATAAAAAAAAACAGAACATGCCAAACGTTTAGAAAACAAACCCAGGAGCAAATTTTATAAAAAAGCGAAAAGGAGATAAAAAATAATTTGTGAAGGTGAAAGTACAAGTGAAAGCGTGGTAGGTAACTAAAAGTGTAGGCAATGCAAATGCAACAGACCTGTCCATGCGTGACATTGGCGTCGATTCACGAGATGGGAGCGTTCTACCACTACAACAATAAATTCAGCAAAATTATCATAAAATAAACAAAAAACCCACGAAAAATAAACAAAATAGCCCTACAGACTACGAAACTAGATTATCCGGTCTCTTCCTATTTGTAAAGTAAAGCATTCTTGAAATGACATGATACTGGTGGGACAAATACTCGGAACATCCCCATTTTGTACAACTTTCAATGGAAATACAACTATAAATTAACGGAACATGTGGAAGTGATATGTAAATAGCTGTGAGTAAATAAGGCAGTCAGATTTACATCACAATAATGCATTCGCACCCATCAGCTTCCTGTCCACTTGTAGAGATAAGCACTCTTGTGTATAGTAGTACGTATATGTGGGGAAGGACTTTCGCTTTAATAAACACACACTAACATTATTGTCTGGTGGAATTCCCATTCAATATCCAGGTCAGGACATTCAAGTCACAAACGACAATCCCACACACTCTTTACAATACAAAATACAAACCAAACTTTACACAATACCTATACAAACAAAGCCTGCACAAAACCTTCAAAATTCATTTACTACAGATACATTACCTTCGATTTATACATATAGTATTGGTACATATAATGATCTAGATTTGGGGTTCTGAATTTTACATGGGAAATGGGATATCACATTAAAGAATGAAAATTAGGTCACAGTAGTGTATCTTCAGTAGTAGCTTTACATTGAAGAACTTTACATTACGTTCCGTGGTATACATAAGTACATTATGTTTCCTTAATCTTATTTGCATAAATAAATGCAAAAACACTAGAACAAACTCCTTTGTAACAGAAGATAGCGATTCCCTATATCGATTCTTCAATTTAAATTGTAAACAAAATAAAATGCGGGATCTATTTTACTTAGAATAAAATACTGTCCATAAGACATTCGGTTTCTTCCTTAAGTAAGCAAAGGGAATAAATAATCCACAAAAACTCAAGAAATCTCAAGGACTCCAGGATTCAATCAACAGGAAAGGAGGACAGATCACAAATTCTGCATAGCGATTGATCTACTTATTATGTACTTTAGGTATTTTTTTTATTAAAGTATTACTGCCCACTCATGGGGCAGTAATACCCCACACGTGTCTGTGTGTAGTTTGAAGCAACAGCAAGTGGCAACAACATTTTATTGTGTGGGAGAGAAATTGGGGATATTTGCCCAATATAAAGAATACGAAGGTAGGTAGGGACATTAGGTAAATAAAAAAACAGAATATTACTCCTTCAGGATTCCTTTCCTTCTACATAAAGTAAATACGTACTACATGCAGTACCATAAAACCTGTTTATTTTTCACCCAATTCTTAGGAGAGTGTATTTTATATGTTTATAGGGATTTTTGGTCGGAGGAGGAGGACAAAGCTGATTCTCTTTCATGGCGGATTGGATTCCAAGGAAAATTCGATTGTATTGAGAACAAGAATGAACAGCACAAAGTACAAAGGACACAACAAAACTTAAAAGAGCTCAAACAAACTCAATATCACAATACAATAAGGAAGGGAATAAGAGTAGCATAGTGGACTGGAATCACACGGGAGAAAAAGGGAAACATGCGACGATGTAACTCACTCGTTTCAAATTTCAAATTCAAGACCATAACACTAATACTGTACTTATACGTTTATAGTAATGATATATAGCTTATAAATATAAGGGCGAAGAATAAAGTGCTGCTTAGCTTTAGCTTAGAGTTATAAATAAAAAAATAAAAAATGGAAGCCAACCTCAGTCTACGCTGTGCGAAATCCAATTCCGGAGAAGTCTCACGACTATCGCCACTGGAAATCGAAGAACAGAAATAAACACATGACAATAAGAAAAAATATGACATTCCAGAAATGAGAGAGATCGAAATGCAATAAATAGAAATAGAAAAATTCTTAAACTTAAACTGCATTACATTACATGAACATAAAGGTAATAAATACTGAATTACATGCTGCGTTCGACTCAGAAAAGATAAAGAAATCAAAATTGAGCTTAAAGTCATTCTGCCGTGAGAACAGTTTCCCTTAAAGTGGAAAACCTGATAGAAATTCTCAATTCGTGTAATGCCCGAGCATCGAGCAAGGGACAAGAAAAAAAAGCATATAGTCGTACCCAGGTGTACTGCTTCGCAGACGGCTACCAGGCTTTCCCTTCTGAGGCGGTTGACGGCTAATCAGCTTAGGCTTGCACACAGAGTCGATTTCCGGTTGACGCTTCGCCATCCCTTCCATAAATTCCTTGTGCTCCTGCGAAAACAGAAAAAATCAAATTAATGTTACATCTCTAGTCAGTACATAAGAAATATTCTTCTACAACAACGATGTGATTTTTGAATTAAAACTGTCTGGGAGTAAATTATAGATTTTACTTTGATGAGAACTTGTATGTGTCCCAAATCATCAGGCAAAGGCTCGGCTTCCAATTGAGTCAACGTGTCTTCACAACTCTGGAGCCAGGCCATAAGTTCCTCCAGAAGCTCTTCCATATTCCGTAAGGAAGCCAGATGTGCTTGCAGCTTCTGTTGTCTCTGTAGTTGAAAAAAGCAATCAAAAGTCACAATTTAATCATACCAAATTAGATACATTTAGTTGCCAGATGCAGCATTATAAATGTTAACCTTTAATAAAGCAAGTATTTCATTTTTCCTGAATTTTAATTAAAAATTTAAACTAATGTACAAAATAGAGAACAAATCTATCCAGCAGGATTTTCAAGTGAAGTTTTGAAGTTTCCATTAATAATCAACTAATTTCTTAAATTGAGATATTTACTAGTTTGAAAAAAAATTTATTTTGAGTTACATAATTAATTTCAATGGAAAAAATAGAAAAGCAAAAGGAAAACAATTTTTAATGATAAATAAAGAAATATATCCACAATATATAACTACTTCTTCTTAATTATCTTTGCGTAGTATTTTCTTAACTAATTTCTAAGAGGAAAATAAAAACTAGCATTTCCAAAAATGTTCATTATTTATTTCCGCGAAATATTTTTCTCGATTAGTTTGCGTACCTGTGTTGCCCAAGAAGAGATTTCATCCCAGCGAGACTGGATAATTGAGATCCAGTGTTTGATAACACTGACGGCGTCTGGATGCGCTTTGGCTAATATGCTCTTTGCCAAATCAATCGTTTCATCTTTCTCACGCTCTTTGGCAAGCAGCTCTCTCATGAACCTGAAATTAGACAAGGAAATTAGATTTTTGCATCACAAAAATGATTAAATATCACTACAGACAGATGAACTTTAAACTTCAAACTTAAACTCACTTTTCCTGCTCCTCCAATAGCTTTCTCGTGGATTCCTCGTCTTCTGGCAATGAACCAGCAAAACGAAGTTTCATTTCGGCGTCGGAAAGCCATTCCAGGAGCATATGAACTGCCTTGTGAAGTTTCTCAGCCTAGAGTTACACAAAAGATATTAAAACATATTACATTTTGGTCCGCACCATAAATGACAAACATTAAAGAGTTCATTGAACAGAACTGGACTGAATATAAATATAAATGTGTGTAACTAGTACCTCTTTAAGGGCTTGTTCCAGTCTTCTTGACTTATTGTCACATTTGCCCTTAATTCTGTCAAATGATGTTTTGATTTCCTTCACTTGGGCGGCCAATTTGGCCTTCTCTTCCGGATTTGCAGTTTCCATCATTTCTTCTGCTGTTTTGATCACATCGTTCATCTGAGAGCGTCTGTTGTTCAACTCTTCCTCCAATTTCTAAAGAAAACGTAAAAGATCAAATAAAACTTGATCGAAGTACCTACTAGATGTTATTATGAAGTAGGATGTGTACAAAGGATAAAAAGATCAAGATCAAATAATATTATAAAGTATTACTAAGATAAAAAATGGTAATGTAGGTTAAAAAAATTGACAAACCTTGTGTTGTTCAATCAGGGCCATGACGGTGTCCAGATCTCCATGAACAGGTCCGTCATCAACCAATAAATTGTCAATTTGCCGGAGCCAGTCAAGAAGTTCTTGAAGGGCATCCTTAAATTGTCCAGAACGGAGAAGGGCTTCTTCCAGGTTCCTTTGTCGCTCGACGCTTTTATTACACACAGCGTTCCATTTGTTCTTCAAATCTGTCAACATTTGTCTCAAAACGGGTTCGTCCGACTTGGGGGCTTTGTCCTTAAGAGCTTTTCCATTCTTCATCGTGGTGTCATAAATTGGCTGCTTGGCTGCCAAAGCTCGCTGGAACTCCTTGTGCTTGGCCAGCATTTGCTTGATCTTGACTGGATTATTTCCAGCTGTGGCGGTCATCTCGTCGAGATTCGTCTCAGCCTCGTCAAGCCACTTGCAGAGGGAGGACCAAGCGTCGTGGAATTCCTTGGCTTCCTTCATTCCGTGGTCCAGAGCACGAGTTCTCTCCGTGGACTTGGAAACTACTCTTTCCCAACGATGCTGGACAGAAATGAGGAGGTTCTTGATGAGGATGACGTCCTGCTTTTGGCTAAAGTACTTCAAATGATTTCCCTTCTTCTCCAGAATGAGCATCACCTCCCGATGGGCTGCGACTTCTTTCTGGAATTCTTTGTGGTTCTCAACCTGCTCGACTACTTTGTCCAGAACACGGGACACGGGTTCCAGGCCGGTGAGATAGCGCTCCGCATCGGTGAGCCAGTCGATGAAATCCTGGACAGATTTGTGGAACTCCATGGCCTCTTTCAAGGCAATTTCCAGTTTGATTTTCTTGTCGTTCGCCCTGTTCATCACGCTTTCCCAGCGTTGGCGCAGCGTTCGCAAATTGTGGGCTAAATTCGTAGCGGAACCTTCTGTAGATTTCTTGAGGTATTCCGCACCTTGCTGGAGAACGGCTTCCACTTTGGGGCGATTCGTTTCCAGCTCAACGTAAATTTCCATAAAGCGGTTAAGTTGTTCCTGAGCAGTTTCCGGAAGTCCTCCAACGGGTTTGGAAGTGTTAAGGGCTCCGTCCACATCGTTCAGCCACATGAGAAGATCTTGGATCTCAGCATTGAACGCTTGGGCCTCACGAAGGGCGTCTTCCAGTTCTTTCTGTCGGTCCAGGGCTTTGGATTGCAAATCATCCCATTTATGGTTCAGATCTGTTAGTTTACGCTGAGTGTTCGAAGCGTCCGCAGAACCTTTGTCAGATTCGATGATTTGACGTCCAGCGTCGTTAAGTGTGTCAACGCTACTCTGATGCGCTTGGATGTCATTTACCATCACCTAAAACAAAAATTAAACATTAATTTCATTTTTTTTAGTTCAGAATTCCAAAAGAAATGGAAAAATGCCATTTCATGTAAAATGACAATAAAAATAGAATTTACCTTAAGTTTCGCCAATTCCACCTCGATGACTTGCGGATCACCGAAAACGGGTTTAAGGGCATCGAGAGATTTATTTGTTTTCTCTATCCAGGCCATAAGCTCATTCAAAGCGTGTTGGAATTGTCCGAGTCGGAGAAGAGCATTTTCCAATTCTCTCTGCCGCTCAACGATTCCTTTGAGAAGATCGTCCCATCTGCGATTGACTTGGCCAAGGGGCCCTTTGATTTTGGCAGCTTGGTCTGGAGAAGTGCGCTCTGTTAATTCTTGCGCTTGTCTATAGTTTAAAATATTACACAACAAACAATCCATTAGATCCTCCTCAAGCTATAATTTCAGCGAATTTGAAAAGCTTCGCTTTAGAATTATAAAACAATAGAGCGTCCAACAAGACAAGAAGACCAAGAAGACCAAAAAGTTAGGAAAAACACAGGAAAAACGTGTTCTACAAAAAACATGACGACACCTGCTCACTCTCACACACCCTCACAAAAACTCAAGTCACGAAAAAATCGAAACAGTCTATCAAAAATATCTTAGACAATCCAACGAGGCAAGTGCAACCAAAATAACGTGTGTAACGTAAAACGTACGTAAACGTAACTAAAAATAGACAGGCGATCGACCGACAAGCAAATTCTAATATCCCAAATTACCTTCTTAAACAAAAATTAGTTAATTACGAAACAATTAAGATTATATTCCAAGGTTTAAGGAAGCAATTGTTAGTGAGCAGCTTTAGGCTCTAAGTGACAATTTACAACAACAAATCAAACAGGAATATTCGCATCACAGCAAAAAGGCTAGCCTTTAATTTTTAATTTGCTGTTATTTTTAACCACTCTATACTTGCCTCCGAAGTGTCCTAGAAATGGAATTGTATTGTTTTGTCCATCATTTGTATAGTCGATCATAATAAACGTATGTAGATAATTATCATGACGATTACGCGTTTCCATATCCCAACAGTCACCGAAAGTTAGCAGAAATAAATTATTATACAATATTAGCTCCTTCTCTTGTATTTGTATGAATATTAAAAATGTTCAGATTATTTTTCAACATATATTAACTTTAATCTTTAATTTATCATTTATCCCTTTTTTGCCAATATATTAAAATTCCTTATTACCGAAACTTGTCAAGTATAAGAATATTATAGCAAGAATTAGTGTTTCAATTTAGTCCAGGTTTTATGAACAGAAATGAAACAGTTAAAGAATAAGCCAAGTTAATTATTTTTTCGCATATTTGTGTATGCGAAAAGAGCAAAAGTATGTAAAAGGAAAAATGACAAAGAAGAAATTTAGTACGTACGACACGTACGGAGAAAGACCTAGTACGGACCTGTTCAATGCTTCGACCTTCACCATCATCGGATCAACATCGCCCTTGAAGTCCTTCAATTCTTTGATTTGCTTCTTCACAGCGTCGATGTCAGCTCCGATCACGCCAAAATTGGACAACCGATCTTCTGCTCTGTCCAAAAACTTCAACAAAGCCTGGAAAAAAGAAAAATGTGTAAAATATTGTGAAAAAATGAAAAATAAAACAAAAATTCGAAAAAATGTTGAGAATAAATGCAAAACAATGATTTTTTTTAATAAATATTCGAAAAATGTGAAAATAAATAAATGTTTTTGGGACCTGAAGTGTGTCGTGGAATTCCATGGCCTTCTCCATTGCATCGATGAGATTCTCTTCTCGCTTAGCGAACAAGGCAGTGATATTGTCCCAGGCAGAATCCATATCTTCAATATTCTTTTTGATTTCTGGCTTGTCTTGATCCCCGACAATTTTCATCAAATTCTGTCCAGCTTGGCGACATTGATTGACTTCTGGTTTCGCTTTTTCGATATCTTTCTTGATATCTTGGAGAGCATCTTGTTGTTTCTGAATGGCTTTTGGCTCGACGGCTGGAGGCTCTTGACTCTTGAGAGTTTCCTGGAGAGCGTCTAATTTCTCCAAGATGGCTTGCAACTGTTCCCAGAACTTTTCTGCGAGAATGAGGGCCTCGTCCAAATTCTTTCCACGCTGTTTCGTCATTTTCTGGATTTGATCCCAAAGGGAATTGAGTCTGTCCAGCTTTTGTTTGATATCCCGGACAGCTGGATCATTTTTGTTGGCGGCCTTGTCAATGACATCTGCTGCGGTCTTTTTAACAGCGTTGAAAGCGTCTTCCCTTTTCTTGACATCGTCAATGATGGCCTGGTTGTCGTCAATTTGCTCCCGAATCTTTTCAGGGTGGGCAGAAATCGGTTCCGCGTTGTTGACTTGGTCTGCCGTGTTCTCCAGGGCGTTGAGCATGCCATCAAGTTTGTCCTTGAATTGAGAAGTTTCCTGGAGAGCCTTTTCCAGTTCGGCCTGTTTGTCCCGGAGGGCGAGACGCAATGCGTTGTACCTTTCGTTGTCAGCATGCATGATCTCCTGGACTTTTCCAGCGTCGTCCTCGTTGCACAAGCGGACGAGGGCTCCTCCAGTTTTGTTCAACTTATCCACAAGGGGTTTGTGCTCGTTGGTGGACTGGATAAAAGCTTGAGTTTTGTCCTGCAATTTGATAATCTGATCTGGCCGAATGGCTGGAGTGTCCAGGATTCCCATCTCATCCTCCATGGCGTCCATCCATTGGTTAAGATCCACGTGGGTGTCAAAGAAGTGTTCTGCCAAGGGCAAAGCCTGTTCCAGAGCGTTGAGACGATCGCTGGAAAGTTTGGAAACGGATTCCATTGTCTCCTTGAGGTCTTCCGCCTTCTCCCGCAGAACTGCAGTGTCTTCCCCTTGGGTAGCTTCCCGGAGTACTTTCTTGGCGGTGGCGAGGACATCGCGCACGCGACCCTTTTGGCTGGAAATCTCGTCGTTGAGTGCTTTATGTTCTTGGAGTTGCACTCGGACAACGTCAGGCTCACAGCTTGGCTTCTCAGCGTCCTTGATTTGATTTTCGATCTCACGGAACCAGTCAAGGAGCTCGTCGATGTCGGTAAGAACCTCCATCGATCTCTGCAAAAATATTGAGAAATAGTATTAGAAGTTAGAATTCAAAAAAATACAGTCTCTGCTTTTAGAAAAAAAATTTTTGATGTTAAAGAAAAGTAGTTGAAATATGAATCCACTTAAAAACATTACAAAGCTGTCCTTAGTATTTTCCATTGTAATTTTAAATTAATAAAATGTATTTTGACAATGTGAACGAAAAATTGCTAGTTTTAACGCAAATAGCCGAAATGTTTTAGAAATTGCTACAAAAAATTTGACTATTAGAAAGCAATCTAAATATAAAAGAATTCTTTACAAAAATTAAAAATATTGCAAAGGATAATCATTTTTAGAAAGTAACTGAATCAAACTGAATACTTACAGCCTTAGACATTTGAATTCTCTCAGCACGTCGCTGTACTTGTTCGCAAATGGCATCGAACCGTCGATTGTCTCTTGTGACCAGGCCTTCGATGGTTGAAGCCCCTTCTCCAGGAGAAAGTTGGCAGAGCTGTGGCCCCACGAGGTTAATAACTTCCAGAACTTTACGCTGCTCAGAAATTTCGACCTCAAGACGCATGATGACCTTTTCTTGAGATGTGAGACTAGTGTTCTCCAGAGATTGGAGAACTCCTTCGGTGTCACTCATCCATTCAGACAAGTTGTTGTGACATTCGTGGAATTGTGTGACCAAAGGCAAGGCTTCTTGTGCATTTCTCAGTAAATCAGCTGCCTTGTTTGTGACGTCGTTGAATCGTCTTTGGAGGGAATCTAATTTGTCCTTTAATTGGATGGCTTCGTCATTGGAAATGTTCTTCATCAAATCCAGACCAGCCTCAACGGTATCGTCCACTTGCTTTTCACGATCTTTAATTTCTTCTGTTAAGCTCTACAAAAAAGAATTATTTCATTAACAAATATTTAGTAAATATATTAATTGCATAAGAGAAAACTCCAACTTACAGCGATGCGATCCATTTGTTCCAAAAGTTTATCCTTGTGAACGGACAAAACTTTGTATTTGTTAAGTCTCTTTTCAATATCGTCCATCCAAGCGACGAGTTCTTCGTAAGACAAAACCAAATGCCTAAGTCCTGCTTTAGATTGTTTCAACAGACGACCAAGGGCTTCAGATTCCTCAACCAGTTGGCCATAACGATCTGTAACATCTTGCAATTTGTCAGCTACTGTAACAGCTTCATCATCTCCAACAAGTTCCATAAGGCTTTGTGCTACATCCGCCAAATCGTTGAATTCGGGCTGTTTCTTCAATATATTGTCGTGGAGAGCCTAAAATAATGAAAACATGAATTAAGTGTCAATTTAGATAAATTTCCTTTACAAACTCACATTCCTTGAAAAATAATTCTCATTTGAAATACACATTTCTTTTAGAATATTTACATAGCATGCAAAATGTTATCATTTCAACTAAATGTCAAACTTTTATGCCAAAATGTATCAAAACCTTAACATTTCATTTAAAATAATACAAAACATGTCAACATTTCTTACAAAGTTAAATGTATTAAATATGGTTCTAAATAAAATCCTTACATCATGTTCCTTAATCCTTTTGGCAATTTTGTCTTCGTCAGTTGGAATGAGCGACATATCCTTGAGTTTCTTGCTCATTTTTTCTAACCAATCAGCAAGAGGTCCGATTTTGTCTTGGAATGATTTGGCGACCTTCATGGCTTCTTCCAAAACTCCTTGTCGTTCCTTAGCCCCGTCGCACAAATTACCGTAGCGCTCACCCATATCTTGCATTTGACCTTCGATGTTGGCTCTTTCTGCTGGATCTGCGTTAGCTGCGATCTCTTTGCCCATTTTGAATAGGGAGGTGACAGAAGGCTGGCGATCCAACAACATTTTGTTCAAAAACTTTTGTTCTTGTAATTGGGCCTTGACCACTTTGAAGTCGGCTGATGGTGGCTTCTGATTGGCAACGAGTTCTTCCATTTCGCTCAGCCATTTGTCAAGGCCTTCAAATGCTTCCTTGAATTTTCCAGACTGAAGAAGAGCTACGTCCAATTTCCTTTCCATTTCATTGATCTATAAGGGACACGATGAAAAATAAAGAATAATACTATACTGATTATAAATGTCATATTTAATCATATAGTTTCAGAAATTAATTAATTATAGGCGGCGCTAAATAAATATTTTAATGACAAGTATGAAATCACGGAGTCAATGTCAATAAAAGACGTATTCTTTCAAAACTCATTAAAAAACATTATTTCAAATTATTATCGGTTCTGTAGGTACGGAAAATATAGAAATAGAATTTAAAAAAATTCTTACGCGTTCTTTAAGTGCATTCCATTTGTCGTTAAGTTTCTCCAGATCTTTTTCAAGTCCCGAAGTATTAACACCATTTGAAGCTGACTGGATAAGTCCCTGTCCAGATTTATTGCACTCGTCGACTTGTTTGCCAACAGCTTCGACGTATCTGGATCTGAAGTCCTTGAATTGTTCCTGCTGTGCCCGAATTGTGTCTACGTCCCCGCCAACAGTTTTTCCGAAACTTCTTTCCTGTTGGACCAATTCGTTGATCTCCTCATCTGTATTGTGATACAAATCGTAGAAGGATTCGAGTCTGGCCAAAGTTTTGTCCAGATCCTCCTCCCTCTGCTTAGTTTTGTCTTCCAGACGTCCGATTTGTCTCCTGAGATTTTCAATTTGGTCTTTCTGTCCCTTGACGTCGGCGGCGACCCCTTGGCGAATCAAATCCTCCAAAGCTGCGCTCGCGCCTTCGACATCTTCTCTTCTGTCATGCAATTTGCCGGCAAAGTTCTCAACTTCCCGGATTTGAGATTTCACAGTGGGGATATCTCGGCCAATAGGCTTGAATGCGTTGAACTCGTTCTCGAGCAAATTGACCTGTGCGCCAATTGCCTTCATCGCTTCGGTGAATTCTGCCATCGCCTTCTGCGCAGACTCCAAATCTGAGAATCGGTCGTCTAATTTGGACTTCAAGTTGTCGAATCTGTCCATCAGGTCGTCAACAGCGTCTTGAATGTGTTGGCCATCGCACCGCTGCTCGCTTGCCCGTCCGCACAAATCGTCTCCCTGAGTTTTGACCGTGTTAAGAGGTTTGTCCAGTTTCTGCACTTCGTCCTGGATTGCTTTTATTCTCTGGAGAAGTTTCGGATCGCGGGCAGCGTCACCCAGACCGTCGTGGGATGCCAAACGATCTTCGCAGCGATTCAAAGCGTTTTTGACATCGCGACAATTGTCATTGAATTCGTTGAGTTTGGCAGCAGCGTCTTCTAGTTCTTGGGCCTTTGCCAAAATGGCAGCGTTCAAGGCCTCCCAGCGTTCCTTCATTTCTTGGAGTTCGTGTTTGACCCCTTCCTTGTCCCGGTCACAGGCACCGATGAAAGTTTCACCGAGTCCTCGAGTGGAGTCGTACTCGCCCTGGTGACGCCACAAATCGTTCTTAAACGCCTGGACTTCTTTGATCAATTTGTCAATGTCCGGTTTCTTGAAAGAGGTGAGAACGAACTTGTCGAACTTATCCTCGGCCCCGGTGAGCCAGCGAAGGAAGGAATCGCGACCTTTGTCGTATTTCTTGCAGTGTTCGTTGCAAGTCTGGAGACGAGTGTGTCGATCGACAGTCTCCTTCTTTAGACGATCCCAACCCTTCTGAATTTTCTCCATGTTCTGCTGGATAATTCTCTGCTCGGGCTTCCTGGACGTTTTTGCGAGCACTTCCTTTCCTCTGTTCAAAGTCATAATTATTTCGTGTTCCTTGCTCATCACTTCCTTGTAAATCGGTTCGAATTCGTCGATCTGCTCTTTCAAAATGTCACGATCGGCAGAAACGAGAAGTTTCTCCGAAACTCTGGACAAAAGATCCTGGAGCCATTCCTGAGCGGCTTCGCACGCTTCGTTGAATTCCACTCCGTCTTTCTTCGAGTTCTCCAGCTCGGCTTTGCAATTGTCCAGCTTCTTTTGACACTGATTGTAAAGTCGGCCCACTTGAGCCAGCTTCTGTTTGATATCCGATTTGGCTGCTGGATCCTGGAGGATGTCGCACAATTGTTCTCCAGCTGCCTCTACATCAGCGAGCACTGGACGCTGTCCATTCAAATTTCTTTCAATGCTGTCTAACTTTTTGAGCATTTCTTCTGGATCTCCCTTATCAGCAATCAAATCATCCAGATCATCGCTAATCTTGTGGAGATTATCCTGGAGTTTGTTAAGGTTATTGTAAAAGTCCTGACTGGCCCCGGAAGCCGCGTCCAGGTTTCCTTCACGGTCGTCCAGTTTGTGCAAAAGATCGTTCCATTTCTGATTGATATTTGCTAATTTATCTTCAATTTTTCTTGAGTCTGGAGAATTTGGTGTTGCGTGTGCGAGGATATTATCTCCAGAGTTATTGAAACTATCCAGGGTTGGTTTTTGTGCCCGGAACTCGTCGCGCATGACATGGACTTGCTGCATTTGGTTCTGGACCATTCTGGGGTCTGATGCGATTGGTCCAAGGACTCCCATCATTTTCTCCTTGGCGTTCAGCCATCCGTTCAAATTATCATGCGAGTCATGGAATTCCTTCATACTCTCCAGGAAATTGAGTTTTTGCTTACACTTGTCTTGCAAATCCTTCCAGCGGGAGTTAATTCCATCGAAATTGTCCTGCAATTGCGCAGCGCCTGGAACATTCGGTTTTCTTCGAAGCAAATCCGTGACTTGAGTCCTCGTGCTGTCCAGAAGACCTTGGCGATCATACAGATCTTCCAGGATTGCTTTAACAGTCCGAAGAATTTTGTCCGCTTCATCCCGGCTTTGTGGGATTACGTCCTTAGGCATGAGGCGCTCTTCTTTGTCCAGGAATTGTACAAGAGTCTTTAAATTGTCGGATATCTTCTTGATCTCCTCCCGGGTGGAGTCCAGCTCACTTTGTCTGTCGCTGAGATTCATTCCGATGAGGTTGTAGCGCTGATTGATCTCGCCCAGTTGCTGCTGGACAGGACTAGCGTCTTCCAGGTTGAGGAAACCTTCTTGACTGGAGCGACGACTGCCAAATCCACTGGAGCCTCCAGGGGACATTGGACTTTGACTAATAAAGCCACTAGAAAGTGTTTTCGTAGGTGAGGGGCTGCGAGGCTCCGAGGCGCGGAAACTGGGGCGTTTCGTGGGGGTGGTGGGGATGGTGCGCCTGCGGGGGCTGTCTGAACGATCCCCGCGGATGATGGCCTCGTAGGCGTTGCCCAATTCGTTGACCTTGTCGATTGTGGTGCTGTAGTCCCGGTATTCCTTCATTAGGGGCTTCAAATCCTCAGCCTGTTGCTTAATTAGGTCTAAATCAACAGCAACGGGGGTCAGGCTGCTGACTCGGGACTCTGTCGTGTTCAACCAAATCAAAACTTGATCCCGCAGCTTTTCGTATGCGTTCAGAGCATCTGCACGGGTTTTGCCCAATTTACTCTTCTCGTCTAAAGCACCGCTCAGATCCTTCCATTGGTTCTCAAGGGACTAAAATATACATAATATTCAAAATACAAAATTAACTGAATTTGTTTCGCAATTAATTTAAATAAAATTCAAATGAAACATTGGTTTGTAAAGTTTGCATGTGCAAAAGTAATTGAAAAGCGAAAGTGTAACTGCGTACCTTGATTTTATCCTTGACTAGCATCGTATCCGTGACGTCCTTCTTAGCCACGAGAGTTTTTCCAGATGAAATCAACTCTTCGAATTCCCTTCGTCTCTCTTCTTTGCGTCGGACGACTTCGTCCAGAATTCTCTGGGCATCCTCGCCCACCAATTTAGTTTCGATGATTTCAAACATGTCCACGAACCATTGATCGAATTGCTTAGCAGTCAAATTGAAGCTGTCCAGGTGGGTGGACACTTCGTTAAGGAATACGTGACGATCTGTCAATTTCTCGACAAGTTTCTCATAGCGGGATAAAACGTCTTTCAACTTTGTCTCTGTCTTCTTGCTAACTGTCGCATTGCCAGAGCGGAGGAGGTCGTTTGCTGATCTGTAGAGAGGGAAACAAGAATTTCAATTATTATTCATTGTTATTTGATATAACAATAAAAATCGAATAACTGGATCAAATTAACTGTTAATTGATATCAAACCGAAAACTTATTAGATCAATTAAGAAATATTTGATGTTTTTTAGTATAATTTAAATATGTAATATACTGTACTTATAAATTAAATGTTATCTGATTTTAAACGAATGTGCTATTTGATTATAAAAAGATAAAAAAGGATTAGATCTGCACTGTATTTACCTGGCCATGCTTTCGATACTGGGTCGATGTGAGTCGATGTCCGCGTGCAACATCTTGACCTCCCTGATTTGTTCATCAAGGCGCTCCCGGTTGAGACTGGCGGGTTTGAAGATGTTCTTCAATTGTGCCTCGGCCTGTGTGAGCCAATTGGCCACCCCGTCAACTGCATCCTGAACCCCTTGAGAGGCTACGAGAGCAGCATCCAAATCCTTGACACGATCACCAAAAGCGTCGAGGAGACCCTTGTAGCGGGACTCGAGTTCTTTTGTAGTCCCTTCGATGGAATTCCTCTCGGCGGCGGACAGATCTTCGTTGCTGTTGAGGAGATTGTTGGCAGCTTGTCGCACGGCTTCGACGAGTCGCCCGTTTGTGATGATCTCGTTCTGCAAGCTCTTGGCTCGTGCGAGTTGATCTTCGATTTGTTTGGGTTCCCCAGCAATGGGCTCGGATAGCACTTTTTGAACACGAGGGGTGACGTCCTTGAGCCAAGCCATTGCCTTCGTAAGGGCGTCTTGGAAGTCTTTTTGTTTGTTGCCCAGGCTAGAAAGGCGATCGTACAGTTTATTCGCTCGCGACAGCAGATCCTAATCAAAAAGTAAATTTTTTAATTAAAAATAATCTTTTTTGAACGTTCAACTTTCAGATTTTGAATAAATCGTGGAATTCCATAAAAATATTGTCAACGATGACACTGACCTGGTAAACACTGGTCATTTGGGTAACTTCGTGTTTCACAGATGATTCTCTAGCTTCTAAATATGGCAATCGTTGGGGTAAGTTTGTACGGAATTCGTTAAGCGTTTGTAAATATTCCTGGAACACAATAGTAAACATCATTTACATTTTAAATTCTTACGACAAAATGACTAATATATTAAATGCATTTTGTCCTTTTTTATCAAAGAAAACTTACACGTGACTCATCAATAAACTTCTGTGCAGACATCGTGATGAAGCGCAAGTCTCCCTGGTGGGCAATTACATCACTGACGAACTCTTTAGTGTTGTCCCGTCCGCTGGAACTCAAATTACTAACGTTTCTCTCTTTGTCTTCCAGAATTCGGATAGATTTCTCCATCCAGCTCTTGAATGTTGTCACTTCAGTTCTATTACACATAATTAGCACAATCAGCTTTAGTATATAAAAATTCACAATATTCCTTAAGGAAAAATAAATATCATCTTACTTGTATTTCTTCAACTCGTCGGAGGAAATTGTGAGTTTTCTGAATAATTTCTCGGATTGATCTGATACTCTATCGTAGCGAGTTTTTAATTGCTTTCCATTCTTTTCCAAAGTGTTTATTTCTTCAGCTGACAACACATCTCCGCCTGTGGCAACTAACTGACGAACTTGGTCCAAACAGCTGCCCACCGGTTGACTGTGGTCGTCGACATCGTCACGGATTTGCTTTGCAAAAGAGCAAGTTTGATTTAATTAATTTTTTCATTCCAGAATTTCCAGCAAAAAGGAGAAACTTACGAAATTATTTACAACAAAATATTTCAAAGATTCAACGCTACCAAAGGATAATTAAAAGTTGTGACAATAAAATACCTTGACGATTATCAACTGTTTTTTGATTTCTTCGACAGTTTCCCTGAGTGTGTCTTGGTTAGCAAGTCGTTTCTCAACGTCTACCAACCAATCCAGTAAATTCGTGATGGCTGCATCGCAAGCTTTGTACTGTGCTTCAATAGCGAGCTAAAATCCATGGACAATCACAACAAATACGTTAAACTCCTTCTTAATGATAGAATTAACTATAACTAATTCCCAACCAAGCTTAGTCAATCAAGTCAACTAAAAAATTCGAAACTACTTTAGCTTATCAAATCAATCGAATAATTAACATAAATCCCAACAGATCAACAATTATCATTTTCACTTTCAATTCATTCTTCACATCAAATTTCATAACCACTTTCACTTTCATAACCAAAATATATTTATTCCCGTAATTTGTATTCCCATTTAACATTTCACACCAAAAGTTGAGCAGATCAGCCGACAACACATAATTTGCTAATCAGCCAATTAATTGACTTCACTCTAATTATTTTTGCTAGTCTAAGACTATAAATCTAACGGAGAGCCATGCTTTGCTTATTTTAGCACATTTAATTATGAATCCCCATATTTAGTAGGGATTCATCTAGAAACAGCCAATCCGCATTTCATCTCACTAATAAATAACTACAAATTAAATACAACATCAAAAGTCAACATTTACTTATTAAATGATGTATTAATTATTATAGTAGCAACTATTATTAAACAGCTATAAATGGCCATCGCAAATAATTATTATTTTCCCAATTGTGACATCACATACCCACGCAGCATCCCACTTAATAATTTTTTATTTTCTAGCTCCCCACACTTAAATTAATAAAATTGTGTAGTAAAATTAAATAAATAGCCCCAGAGCATTCCATCCAACAGCCGGGCGGCAGTAATAAATTAATTCATAAAATGAAACCGTAATAGAGCATAATAAGGAATTGTGTTGAAAATTGAAGGTAAATTAAAGTAAAAATAACCAAGTCACAATATTTCATAGTGAAAGTAAAGTGAAAGTAACAGGATAAAAAAGATTGGTTAGGAGAAAGTCGGGGGAAAAGTTTATGTCAAATTATATTTTGTTGTTTAATTTGAACGTGCATTTTAAATATTTAAATCTGTCGGAATTTTCCACTAAGAAGGTTATAGGTTACGTCAGACAGGTCAACAGGGTCAACTGGTTCTGGACATGTCAAGGCGCAGACCCGAATGTATCATGCAGACGAACCGAAAATAATTCTGCTGACGTGCAGTAGTCAGTGTAGTGTGAATTAATTTTTAATCAAATAAAGAAGATTAATCCCCAAATTGAAATGAAGGAAAATTCTCGGTAAATGAGGAAACGAAAAATCCGAAACCCTTGTTGTCAACGTCAAAAAACCAGGCCACCACAGAAATAAATGCGGGTATTTAGTTGAACTAGACTATTTGTTGTTATAATTCAATCAAGTCAACGTCAATCTATGTAATTTCTAATTAAGTCTAAGAAACTAAGGACAATTAGTCATCCAAAACGCCTCTTGGTATTTTATAGCCTAGAGTATAGCGGGAGGAGACGGAGGTGTATAACAATATTTAAGAGAACCGCAGCAATTAAGGCAAGCTCCATATTATTATAATGAACGGTACAGAACGTCTTTACTGGTGAAGGTATTAGGTAACCATTAGGTTATGAGGAGGTTGAGGAGGTGGGTGGAGTTATGATTGCCATGCACTGCTGAAAATTCCGGAAGAGCCATTCATTCCAGTTGGGGATGGAATAAATGGAGGAGAAACAATAACAACCAACAACAAGTGAGTTATAATGGAGGGGATGGAGGAGAAATCCCAAGAGCGACGGAATTAAGCCGAACAACCAACCAACTGCCAGGCCAGCGAGACAGCGAGCGAGGGATTCAGGCAGCAGCCAAAAAAATCCAGCCAAAGTGCTCTGGAGATTAGGTTTTTTAATTACCCTCGCTTCCGCCGCCACCAAATATCCATTCTTCCAGGCGTCCATCAAATTCTGCCTGGTATTGTTCACGCTGTCCGTGAGGTAGCCCGCGTCCCCGTCAATTATCTTCTCCTCGATGGCAACTGGGAGGGGAATGATGCGCCCTGTACTCGGTTCCTTCACAACTGTCGTGTTCGCTTCGATCAGCCCAGCGGCGATCGCCTCATTCAGGGAGAGGAAGGGAGATTTAGAGGAGGATGGAGGAGATGACCTATTGCTAGAACTAGATTCTCCAGAAGAGGAGGAGGGGTCTGCGTATGGGTTCGTGAACTGCCCCGTGCCAGAGTCGTAGAGAGAGTAGTCTAAAGCCCCGATGAGACTGAGGGGGGTTCGAGGGGTGACAATGAGCCCCGTGTCTACAGCCACAGAAAGGGGGACGATGTGATTGGTCGCCGTGTTGAAGACTGTTGCCTTGTCCGGATCCACGAGTGCCAAATTAAAACCGTCACTTAATTTCACAAGACGCTTTTTGAGGGTGTCCTTCACCAAAACTGAGTTCGGATCTATTGCGTTGATGTCTATGGCCTCTTTTAAGGTCATTGGGGAGTCAACCCCCACGGAGGGGTCGGAGAACATTCCAGTTTTCATATTCAAGTAGCCTTTGTCTCTTGCCATGTCGAATGTCATTGGTTCTCGGAGGAATACCACAGTCCCTTGCTCGAATATTATGCACAGGGGTTTCAATTTGAATGTTGCGGGGTCGATCATCGCCCGTTTGTTGATATCAATAAGCCCGATTTTCATAGCTTCGCGTAAAGTACGGAAATTGGAAGTCGCCGGGTCCCTTACAACGGCGCTGCCGGACTCGATGAGTTCGTGCCACACGGCGTCGTGCAATGGGGAGGTTAGGGCAGTTCGGGGGTCACAGAAAGTTCCCCGGCGGAAATCGATGCAATTCTCCTTCACAGCCTCTCCGAATGTAATTGCTTTGTCTACGGTTATGATTATGTTCTTCTCGACACCCCGTTCGAAATTGAGGGCTTTCCCGCTCCGGGCATCGAGGACGAGTCCCTTCCCTGAGTCAACTTCCTCATCTTCCATTGCACACACTAGGGACTTAATTCTTTGTGTCTGCAGATTTTGAATGGCTGTCGTTTGTGGGTTCACAACTCCAGAGTGAATGGCCTTCTCGATGTTGAGCCATTCCAGGAGAAGGGGATCGGCGATGCGCCCCGTCTCACTGTCGTACAAATGTTCATGGACAACTTCTGGAAGGGGCATGGCCCTTTCAGTTGTTAAGACGAGACCCTTCTTCCTCGCCAAGTCCAACGGAAGGACAGAATTATCAGGACTCTTTGGGATTTTATAAAGTCCTTGGATTGGATTGACTAGTCCTTGACTAATTGCATCTGGAAGCTGGACAAGTTTCGAATTCATCGAATTTTTCAAGATTGAAGTTTCTGGATCAATCAGCTCCTCTTTACACGCATCTTCTAACGTTAGTTTCTTCCCCGTGAGGGGATGCACGAATTTCCCACTGTCTTGATCGTACAGTCCGATTTTCAGGGCTTTGTATAAACTGAATGGCTTCTCGATATCCAGGATGTGTCCTTTTTCCAGGGCTTCGGTGAGTGAGAGTGTATTTTGTGAGAGTGTTAAACTTTCCAGGGTATCTTCTCCAGCTTGTTTCAATTGTGGCAGGACAAAGAGACCTTCTTGTCTGTCTATTATTCCAATTCGGCATGTTTCCACAAGGGAAAGGACTTTCGAGGAGCCTTCGTCCCAATAGCAGGGTAAAGTCGGGTTCACCACTAATCTTCGAATTGCTTCGTGCAGCGTGATCTTCTTACCCGTATTCGGATCGACAATTCTACCCGTTTCCTCCAAATACAATCCCAAGTGTAAAGCTTTCTGTAACGATATGGGCATTCGGCTGTCTACAATTAACCCCGATTCCAATGCTTCCAATAAGGGTACGTTTACATTCGCGGTGAAATCCCTCACACTTCCATCTTCCCCGGAAACAAAACCTTCTCGGATTGCGGTGTTCAAAGGCATTTTCTTAACGAAACCCTCCCGGGTGTCTTTTACATGTACGGAGTCGGAATCGATTATTTTCTTTTGGAGAGCGTCTTCCAATTTGATATATTTCCCTGTTCTGGGGTCCAGGAAGAGACTTTTCTTCTTTTCGTATAACCCCTTCAAGATCATTCCGCTGAGACTTAAGGGTTGTTTCACCTCCACCAGCACCCCGCTCTCCAGCGCCTCGCTTACGTTACAAACTTCCATTGGAGAGATCTTGACGCTTCCCTCATTCAAATCCACGATTCCTTCGCTAATTGCCAATCGGAATGGAATAATTTCTTCTGTTGCGAAATTTCTTACGAGGGTCGTGTCCACGGTCACAACTCGGTTCTCTATTGCTAATTTCAAAGGCAGGACTTCTCCCACATCGGTTCTGATTGTATTCGAAATCGGTTCGTATTTTCCTGAGTAAATTGCCTCCGGCAGAGACACTTTTCTCGTGGGCGCAATTAAAAGTCCAGATTCGATTGCTTCGTCTAAATTTAATTCTGCTCCCGTGAC
>JAQFYC010002890.1:0-23116 GCA_034694165.1 Tomocerus mixtus | reverse complement strand
TAGTTTGAATCTATTCGAAAAAGTTTGAATCTATTCGAAATAGTTTGAATCTATTCGAAAAAGTTTGAATCTATTCGAAATAGTTTGAATCTATTCGAAAAAGTTTGAATCTATTCGGAAAAGTTTGAATTTATTCGAAAAAGTTTGAATCTATTCGGAAAAGTTTGGTTGGTGATTTTATGCTTTCTACACGTTGGTTGGGGATTTTGTGCTTTCTTCACGTTGGTGTTTTGTGCTTTCTTCGCGTTGGTGGTTTATGCTTTCTTCACGTTGGTGATAGGAGGACACACAGACAGACTCAAGTCTTCGCATAGAAAGGAAACAAGTTCCCTCTCAATAAATGCGAAACCCCTATGCTTCGACTCCGCAATTTTGAATTGTGCGTGTAGTATATTTTCTAATTATTTTGTTTTGGAATATAATAGATAGTTGCTTAAATATTGTACTAAACGTATACCGTAATAAAGCTGAGCTTATTTTAATTAAAATAATTAAAAAGCTAAAGGCTTTTTCTAAATAAATCAGTACATTTCTATTCTTGTTGTATATACCTATACCATGCTTGCTAAAACTACTGTTTCAAAATACCTCAATACTTGTCTTGCTCTCATTCACTTCATCCTCATCCTTGGTTGCTTATTGCTTGTAAAGCGCTACATTTTCGAGTTTGGTTAGGCCTTGGGCTGCGGGCTGTAGTAAAATTTTACATTGTATTGTTTTTATGTGATATTTGGTTTGTTGATTGTAAATTGTCAATTGTAATTTTGAGTCTGTGAAGGTAAAATTCGTGTTTTTGCTAACAAAAAGATTTAAGAAAGGATTTTGTTTCTAATTTTGGTAGATCAGCTACATTTTGTGTAAAAGCAATTCGTTGACAGAATGTCCAATCCGTATTTTGCCCGGGGTGGCACTTCCATGGGGAGAGGGGTCAGAGGTCGCGGAGGACCGTCGATAAATCAGAGTAGCTTTGGCAGCGGGGGAGGGGGACCTAATTGGTCAGTGAAAGCTCATCATGGAGATTCTCCTACACACCATAATAAAGATATGTTTGGAGGAGGAAGTTCGGGTACGATGATGGGAGGAGGAGGACGAGGTCACGTTGCCCCGGCAGGAAGAGGAAGAGGCGGTGGGGGCGGAGGTGGACACCCTCTCAGCGGTAGAGACCGCGACAGAAGTCGATCTCCACCAGCCAGGGTAGCTGCAGCTGTTTCCGACGAACGAAGGTTTAACTTTACTCTCAATTTAAACATTCTCATCTTTTAATCATAAAGTATTGAATGTAATGTGTAATTTTAAAAGTACTGTATGCACTGTACTGTAAGTGACAAGTGAATTATGTGAGACGGGGTTTAGCAAAACCAGAGATTAATATTAAATGACAAGTATTAAGAAAGTGGTAAAACTAGTCTCTACAACAGTTACAAGTTTTAATAATCATCTACTTTGTTTCCGAATACGCTTTTCCAGATATCCAACTCAACCTCAACAACCTACTGCAGAATTACCATCATCAGCTGCAAAACCTCCAGCTAAAGCTGCTAACGACTGTGAACTAATTGTTGTTGGAAAAGGACAACAGTGAGAGCTCATTTATAATAACATTAATAACGATAATCAGAATATTAGTCATCGTGTCCGTTACTATTTCTATTAACAATTAAAAATCATTATTTTTACAGAGCGTATGCTGAAATGATCGAATCAGCTCTAAAAGAATATGGATTGAATGTGGACTTGATGTTTCCTAAACCTGAAATTAGACTGGCCACTTTTATAGATAGCATTGCTGCTTTGGGCACAATATTTGCAGTTGTAATTCGTGCAGATAATGAGAGTCGAGGAAGTGTTAGCGTTCACGTCCTTCGAGGGCCTCCCAAACCCGAAGGTATTCATATATTGATTGTAAACATAGATAGATGATGTAATATAAGTCTGCTCCTGTGGGCGTGGGAGTGGATTGAATTTTTGCAAGCATGATGTAATGCTCATTTCTATATTGTTGTCTTTCCTTAATTGTTGCAGAACATAGGAACATGCCATTAGCTTCCGCTTACCAACTTATCAGAGAAAGATTCTATGAGTTAAAACGCAAAGAAGTGGGAATAATTCCTGATAATGTTAAGACTATTTTAAAGTATTTACACGACGACAGAACACTAACAGACAATGAATACAAAATTGTCATTACATTTCTACAAGAAAGAAGAAAGAAGCAGTTTGCATTTGAAAATAGAAATAGCAATTTGGAAATGGATGACATTGATTTCCATGATCCAAAAAGTGAGCAATACCTTATTTATTGTCATAATTAATATAATTACTTGATATTAATGAGTATTGTGTATGGATGGAGTTTTGTAAACAGGAACTTGATGTGAAACCTTGCGTTAATTCATGGTGCAATGATTTAGGTGTTGAGGATTTGCAGTCTCGAATTTTAACGATAATGAATGGCAAAAATTTGGATAAGGGCAGAAGTTCAGACATTGTTTCCGAAATCGATAAAAATCCTGTTATGCAACAAGCATTAAATAATCTCATAACCTCAGATATTTTTTCGGTGAGTAAATCAAATCCATTCTACTTTGTGCAGTATGCAGTAATAGTATAGTATAGGTAATATAAAAAAAGAAATTAACGAATTTTTGAATATTTTGTTTGCAGAATGTCATCAAGCCATCAAGTGACAATAGAAGTGGTATGGGGAATGTTGGAAGATCAGGCCCGTCACATTCTTTCTACTAGACTCATTCTTCTGAAAGCACCCGATTGCAAGTTTTTCTTCGACTTCTATTCTATTTTATTAACATGATAAAATATGTTTCTTTGTTAATTACTAATGTTTTGTGTCCAGCTGCTTTTTAACTTAATGTACATGTATTATAAAAATTGAAAATGCGATTTTTGAATTGCTCGAAAATATAAGATTCGGATACCTACTGAATACATATAATTTTGAGGAAATATTGAATAATAATACCGAATTGTTTTACGTAGTTATTTTGTCACTATAATTCTGGCGTACGCAAGGGTGTTGTATTGGGTGTTAAACATTAAACAACCCCAGAAATGATCGCGTTTTGGCGCTCCCAAATAATGAAAGTTGAGGTTCTGTCGAGAATACTTTCAGAAAACAACACCCGGACCGAAATCCTTTTCAGAAAACAACCCCCGGATCGAAATCCTGCGTACGCTACTGCATAATTAAACAATATTGCAAGAGTACTACATACATCAATATGAAATAGCCACTGGAAATTAGGCTGAGGAGACGCGTTGTTATCTTTGACTTAGGTGTAACTATTTCTATACATATTATACAATACATTATCTTGAGACGGGAGATAGCATAAAAATTAATTGCAGATTGGGATTTTTAAATAAATCACATCTGTCATCTATTTGCGTGATATCAATTTTGTATAAAGTCTTGTCATCAATGAATTTGCTTCGTTTGCAACTTGCTATCCTGATAATGCGACATTTGTGTAACTGTTATAATACTACTTTATATTGGCAGCTGGTGATGGTATGTAAATAAAATAATTGCAATATTATTATTATTATTATATGGCTTTGCGTATTATTCTACATGTATTAAACTTAACCGGTCAGCTACGTGTGATTTATTCTCTGTCCCGTCGACTAATCCCCAGTATCAGAAACGGAAGTTTTTTATTTACCATAGAGAGATAAAAATGATTCTGTATAATTTATGAATACCCGTATAAAACGTTTCATGTATATTAAGAATAGGCACATGAGCTCATTAATCAATTCCAAAGTCCAGTTAAAGATCGTTTAAATAGAGAGATGTATCAGATGAATGATAAATTAGTATATTAAAATACAATGTTCCACTAGCCACGTGTACGCACGAAGTTACAGAGTAGGCAGTATTTGTGAGTTTAAGTTGAACTGAATAAGATTGTACCAAGGCAAGGCTACGCTTAACCTGCACGTAAGCAATACACGTAAGACGTAACATAGAAGTGGCAACAAAAGTAAGTGAGACATTTGTGTACGATAAATTGATAGTACAGTACGGTACACTTGCGTAAGTCAGTAGGTTAAGCTATAGGTGGTTTATTTAAGGAGGTCTTTGGCATACGGTAAACTAGATGTTAGATAAGCGAAGCAAAACTCTTAGTAAAGACGAGTAGCTTTAGGATTCGTGCGCGTTTGTGTTATATTATGAATGTGCTACACACATAGTCGAAGTTGAATTGCTAAGTGTTGCTGGTTGCAGGTGACCGTGTATTGAAATTGAGTATTCTTTTTGCTGATTTGTGGTTCTCTTGTTGTTGAAATGAAGTAGTAAATAGATAATTAGATGACAGAAGTTTTTGTGGACAGCAATCTCAATTAGGTCACATAGATCACATAGATTTTTGTAGTTTTAATCTCTTAGCTATAGATAGGCAGTTTAGACAAGACTTTCCTTGACTTAGCCGAGCCACGCCGTCCAGTCCATTCACCACCATACTATTTACTAAACCATAAAGCACACCATCCATTTGATAAATTCATCAGATACGGCAGACGGGGACATCATAGCCAGACTTACTTTGCCATTTACATTTACAGTATGCGAATAATAAGTCATTGACCAGTGCCAGACAGCCAGATAGCGAATTTATTTGCTCTGAAACTATCACATTCGTTAGATTACATTCACATTCGTCCAAAAGTTCTTAAACTATCCAGACCAGAAGAAAGGACCATAATAATATTCCATCTTTCGAGGATTTTATCATTTTTATTTGACTTAAAGAATTTGTACAATGGGGGGAGGAGTAGTTCCACACGTTGAGGAAACACTGACAGAAACGCCAACGGGGAAGAAACCCGACGTTGAAAAGGAAGACAGGTACGAAATTAACTACGAATATAATGTTTTGTGAAATACGTTTTACACGTAGTAACACTAATTTAAGCTTATCTCACTGTTTATGCGTGTGTATGTTATGTATGTATATATTATTATGTGCATTGTTTTTTCTGCAGGCCAACTCTTTATGTTTTGGCACTGTACTATGTTAGTAATTACTACTGTAATAAGTATGTGTAATGTAACTATGATTTGTAATTTTGAATTTAATTTGTTATAGCTGTGAAGAAGACCAAGGTGTAGAATTCGATGGAAACGGAACTGAAAATTCGGAGGAGGAATGCTTAATGGGAGAAAACGAGTCAAGTGCAAGCTCCAACGGAGAAATTAAAGAATTTCTCTCACCCTCAAGAACTGGATCCGCAATAGATCCCGCCAACCCTATGAGGCCCCGTCAAAGAACGATGTCAGCAAGTGGCTCTTTGAGTAAAAAAATTAGGGATCCCATTTTGAGAACTTTGACCAGAACGATATATACGGCAGGTCGGCCACCATGGTACGACCCTTCAGGCCTTCACATTCAGCCCTGCGTCATAGGTACGTAGGTTGTAGGTTCAATTTATGCAAAAGGTATACTATATTTTTTATTTAAAATTGTCTTTGTAGTATTTGAATTGTATTTAAGTTAGGTATGTAGTTTCAGTTTTCTTGCAGTTCTGAATCTGGAGTCAGAAGGTAAACGGTGTGTAAGGACACGGCTTTGTGACACATAAATATGCAATACTATATTGCTATTCTATTTACTTACATGTTTCGCAATTTATCTTGTTGCAATACACGCAATGAACACATTTATTATTTACCTGTTAGTCTGCTGTCAAGTTGTCAACTAAAATCCTAAAGTATATAAATATTTTATCAGGATGTTTATATTTATATCATTGTAGGAATAAGTGGAGGATCTGCTTCAGGTAAAACGACAGTTGCTGATAAGATAATAAAAGCACTTAATGTTCCTTGGGTCACCCGTTTGTCAATGGATTGCTTTTACAAGGTAAATAAACTAATAAACTGCTAAATCAAATATTTAGGTAACCCATATTCAGATCCTTCTAAAAGCTTTAGTCTTTAGTAGTTAATCCTTAAGTATCTAATACACATAATATATATTATACAAAATATCTATGAGTAATTATAGCAAAATTGATTTATAGGTATTGAACGAAGCTCAACATCAAAGAGCGTCAAAAAATGAATACAACTTTGACCATCCTGATGCATTCGATTTTCACCTGCTGATAGAAACAATCAAACGGCTCAAAGAAGGA
This sequence comes from Tomocerus mixtus, assembly GCA_034694165.1. Taxonomy (NCBI): domain Eukaryota; kingdom Metazoa; phylum Arthropoda; class Collembola; order Entomobryomorpha; family Tomoceridae; genus Tomocerus; species Tomocerus mixtus. The sequence continues at coordinate 16,957 of JAQFYC010002890.1, read as the reverse complement.
AAGAAAGTGGAAGTTCCTGTGTACAACTTTAGAACACATTCCAGAGATGCTAACTCTAAAACAATGTACGGAGCAAACGTCATCATATTTGAAGGAATTCTGGCATTTCATGATCCCCTAATGCTAGAAGTACGGTTTGCATAAAATTAGTATTTGAATACTGAACTTTATTAAATTGCAAAAAATTTGTTGGTTGTAATAAATATTAAACTGAGTTTTTATTTATGTAGCTGCTTGATGTCAAAGTATTTGTTGATACCGATGCTGATACACGATTGGCTCGGAGACTTCGACGGGATATTTCAGAGAGAGGTAGAGGACTTGACGGGGTACTTAAACAGTATAACCAGTTTGTGAAACCAGCTTTTGACGCTTACATTGCCCCACAGGTAAATCTAAATTAAATACACGCTAAATTTTTTAATTAAATTACAAATTAATTCCTTCTTTCATCAATGTGTTTACCGTCCTGTTTGCCCAAAAAAAATTCACAGATGACACACGCTGACATCATTGTTCCTAGAGGAGGAGATAACGAAGTGGCCATAAATCTCATTGTACAACACGTACTCAGTCAGTTGGCTGCTGTAAGAAATAATACGCTTGTACTACATATACCGACACAAAAAATACACTACAGTGCCAGTAATTCTTTAAGATTAAACATTTTTTCTTCTACAGAGAGGACATAAAGTTCGCGAGAAGCTAGTCGAAGGATGGCCAAAAGATTCGGACCTTCAAGCCAAACCGGAGTCTCTGTTTGTCCTCCCGTCAACCAGACAAGTGGGTTATACAGTTATTATTTATGTTTTCAGTATTACTTACTTTACCATCGTTTAGATTTGCGGACTCCATACATTTATAAGAGCAATTGACACTCCAAGAGACGAGTTTATCTTCTACTCAAAACGACTTATTCGGTTGGTTATTGAGTACGCTTTGAGCCTTCTGCCTTTTAAGGTACATACATGAACTTGCATTAATATTACTTAAAGCATAATTATTTTTAAGTGCTGTAAATTACAAACGTATTAATTTTTGTTGGCAGGATGTGGTGGTGGAGACGCCTCAGGTTTGTTTACGTGTTACATCCCAAAGAATTGCTTACCAAGCAAAATAATTTAAATGATTGTAATTGCCATCTTTATTATTTAGGGAGTGTTGTATAAGGGAAAACGGGCTGGAGTTAATAAAGTATGCGGAGTGAGCATTCTTCGAGCTGGAGAAACAATGGAACAAGCTCTGAATGAAGTTTGCAAAGATATACGCATTGGAAAAATCCTTATACAAACAAACATTGAAACAGGAGAACCCGAGGTATCAAATTTAACCTAATTGACATAATAAAAAGTTGTTTCCATTTCTAAATTATAAGTGTCTATACATTTTTAATTGATAATTTCAGCTTTATTACCTACGGCTCCCTCGCGATATAGGTAATCCAACTTTTATGTACTGAAATAAATGGTACATTAAAATGGTATAATGAATATTAACAAAATTAATTTATTATGTTTGATTCTTACTTTATAATGAATAGCGGACTACCATATAATTCTAATGGATGCAACCGTTTCAACTGGCGCAGCATCCATGATGGCCATCAGAATCCTTTTAGATCATGACGTCCCGGAAGAGAATATAATGCTTCTCAGTTTACTAATGGCACAGTCAGGAGTCCACTCCATTGCTTATGGCTTTCCGAAAGTGAAACTGGTGACTACTGCTGTAGATCCAGAAATAAATGAAAAGTTCCATGTTATGCCGGGCATTGGAAACTTCGGTGATAGGTACTTCGGAACCGAACCATGTGACTACTTTTAAATATTGTTTTCTATTATTGACTATGCGTACCATTTTTGACTTTTCCGTCTATATGTACTTATGCACAACATTCTTAACTTTAAAAGATATACTGCTGTTTTGAGTTTCTTTACAGATGAATTTGTACAGCATAACAGAATTTATGATTTATAATCATTTAAAGCTGCACAATAATACACTAAAACTTAAGAGAAGACTAACTACATAACACTCCACAATAGAATCTGGAAATATTAATTGTACTTACTTAGTACTTACATTCATATTATTATACTTATATAATTAACTGTGCTACTCCGTTACATTACTTACTTAATATAAACTGAAGTGAATTTTACCTCAATGTACAACACTCCTCTTTCTTACTCTGCTACTCAAAGTAGTGTATCTGTATAATATATTGTACTTACTACTGCTGTGTCCACTTTTCTGCTTTGATAAATTGACTGTCTATAAATTATTATTATTTGAATTGTGTACAATTGTATGTAAAATAAAGTATATTATATACCCAAACACATTATGTATTTTAGTGTAGAATATATTATGGAAGTTTTGTAAATGCAAGGAAAAGCCCAAGGAAAGCATGACAAGCAAGATAATCTATACAAGTCAATTGTATGGGACCTAGTGAATCCTACTCCCTTACTTTTAAAACAGACTGGAATGAGATTAACTTCTTAATTAAGGATGCCATTGGTATATAACAGAATCAAAAAATTAATCCAAAATCAGAGCATTTTATTTCTCTTGGCAAAGTTACATAGTTCTCACGTACATTTATTTTTTCGCAAGAAACAGAAGTTTATTTTATCGTAGTTCATTATCTTTCTTATATTGATCCTATATTGTAGAAACTAAGTATGTCATTACATCCCAAAAGTCAGTCATTTACTGATCAGGCGACATTTTAATATTCCCTATAGAATTAGTGGCCAAGTATACCAAATATACTACAAACTCATCCTCAGTGACCTTCATATCTCCATTTGCATCCATATCTCTAAATTTCTGTTCAGCCCTCTGGCCTAATTCTCTCAAGTCATAATCAAATCCCAATAACGTGGCTTCCTTCTGCAAAAAACAAATACAATGCAAAAATCAACATTATATAAAACTACTATTGTTGCATTACGCAACAAAGAATCTTCACATATTTCAGCTGGATGAAGATGAAAGCAATGTACATAAATAGGTACATAAATTATAAGACTGGCATTATTACCCGCAAAATTTCCCAGATACTAATGAAGCCATTATTGTCATAATCAAACAATTTAAATAATGCCCGGAATGCTCTAAATGGAGCGGAAGAAGCTGCTCCATACATTCCGACGAACTCTAATAATCAAATCAATAAAATTACAAAGTATTAAATTATCAAGATTTTATTTTTTAAATTGGTTAACATAAATGCATAATTATTTACATGTACATATCTGTAAGGTAAATAAAGCATACCATCAGCACTGATCATGCCATCGGAATCTTTGTCCATTTTCTCAAACATTAGCACAGTTTGGAGACGGTGCTCACCCCTTAGATCGTCCAGTTTGTACATTATCTCCATTGTAGATATACCACCTTTCATCTCGATTTGCATTTGATAAAGTTTGGTCATGACGTCCATTGAAAGTTCCACAGCTAATGATATATAAAATATTCAAATTATTCCTTCAGCATTTGAATTTTAGAATTATGTCATTAGTTGCTAGTTAGATTAATTATGACTTTAATTAATTATTAATGAATGCTTAAGGTGGCCTCTTGATATGGGCCATGCAAATTTCTGGTCCAAATTCAACCTACATTTATGAATCGATACTTTTCAAAACTTCCAAAAAACAGTGCATAGCATTATCTAGGACATATGATGGCCAAAATTAATTGTTTTGAATTCTTTGGAAATTTTAGCTTTAAAGTTTAAGCAGAATTTTAAATCTGTTGGAAACTCCCTAAAAATTCAACATAATTAATTTTGGGAAAAGAATCGATTCATAAATGCTGGTTGAATTTGGATCAGAAGTTTACATTAATTTCCCTAGTCTTGCATTGCCCATACCAAGGCTATCAAGGCCACCTTAATATAATTATATATCGTTTATAAATTGAAATTGAAAAATATAAATATTTGTAAATATTTATAAATTGGAAAATGCGGTAATAATACACGATCCATGTCGCCCACAAAAAATATTGCAGGGTTCTATGTAGTTTATTTGAATACCTACATATTAGGCAAGGTAATAGAAGTATAACATATTAGGTAGACTCTCAATAAAAGTTTAGTTGCTGATATACTCAAAAATTATTTAAACATACGGCTCTTGGGAACACCAGAGTGTCTGTTGTCATAATCATCTTTAAGAGATTTTCCAGCACCATAAGATCTTCCTTTAAATGGTATCCCTGCAAATAAAAAAATTTCGGATACGTACCTATTATAATCGATTTTCTGCAGTAAATTATAGGGATGTAAATACTTAAAATTAGATTTGTATCAATACTTAATTTTATCTGCCTTATTTATTGTGTAATTTTTCTTATATAATAATATTGAGTTACTTTGGTTCACTGCTCCTTCTTTTCCGGCAGCAAATGCAAATAGCAGACAGATTGATGTGTACCCGAACCCCAAAACTATATAAATTAGCTTCATATTTGTTTCAAATCTTTAATTACTAGTTATAGTACTCTATGCAGAATGCAGTGGCAGATTTTATTGAAGGAATAACAGCATTAGCCTAAAGAAAGGAAGAAGTAATTTCTATTCAATTAAACATAAGTCTTACTGTTGTCGTTTTGAATTAATGAACATAGTTTCATGAACCCGTCCGTACGTATATGTTACAGAATTTGTTGCCCCCGGAAGAAATTCTAGCCATCAATACATATTAAATAGCTAAAAAGACACCAAGCAAGCGAAGTTAGCGAATAATAATGAGCGTATGCATGCGTATCTAGGTAATAAATAGGTACTCTAGGTACATAATTTTTACCTTTTTTGGATGAAATATGAAAACGAAAGAAAGAAATAATATTAGTAAGGTTTAAATTATAACTGACCTCGTTAAGCATAGTATTTTATATTTTTTTTTTATTTATTTCAACTTGCTTACTATTCAAGAACTTTTCCATAAAAAGTGGAAAAATTAAAATAAAGTCCCCTACTGCAATAATTATTGATTTACATCCTTGGTTGTGATAATAATAAATTATTTTCAGTCTTCATCATGATATAGAATTTATAGAAAGCATAAGTCTGACCTGATCGAATTTATTAAACCTTTGTAAAAATGTGAATTCAGTAACAGTACTACGGACCTAACTTCTAATGTCAATAATATAGAATGCAAAAAAGTAATTGAGAAAATTACAAGATTATCTAGAATTATAAATATTTGAAAACTTTTATTTTATTGTCCTTTTACAGTATTATTAATATATTTAGTAATTCATGTAACAATTAATTAACATACATATTATACCATCTTTCAAAGTAATTATTTCGTCCTTATTTTTGGGTTGAGTTGAATTTGAGACGATAAAGCATACTCATCCTACTGTAGTGGAAAGGAGTAGAGACAGGGTTACAATTTTGCTTATAAATTGGAATCAGATTATATTTCTTATTTAAATATTATAACTCTCGTAATTAAGGTGGCCCATTACCTGTTACTTTGTGAGCTCTACGAAGTACTGGGGTCTTTCTAGAAAACTTTCTAGCTTTCTTATCTTTGCCGTTTGGATTCAAGCCTTTCTCTTTCCTTCTAGCGTGGACAATGGACATGTCAATTTTCATAAATAAACCAAGCATAAATTCTTCCAAATCAAGAACGCCATTATTATCCAAGTCATCAATTTTTATTGTTTCGATTGCATGTCTCCACAATGTTGAAATTGGTAAATTATTTCCTTCTAAAATCATTTTTTCCTATGGTGAAAAAATATAAAATTGGTGTAGCTAAACAATTTAGATTGTGTGATTGTAATTTTTTCTTACTCTCAAAACTTCCCAAGGTGTGACAAATCCATTTCCATCAAAGTCTTTAACTTTGAAGATATATTTAAAAAGTTCAGCTCCCGAACTTACTGGATGGTCAAAAACGAAAGCCATCTCTACAACAATAAGCAATTATATGATCTTGACTGGTAGCAATATCATTTATTGAGTCAGTGATTAAATATTATATAAACCATTCCCCAAAAGTACATTTACCAGATGCAGTAATCTGCCCGTCGCCATTTTCATCCATTTTTTCATACATTCGCAGTGCATAATATCTTTCAGGTCCTCTTAAGTTTTGAAGAATTTCCATTATTTGCAAAAAGGATATTCCTTGTGGATTTGCATTTTCAAATCCTTTCTTCAGAGTTTCGTATGCTAAATTAGTTGCTGGCAAAACATACAAAATACAGATAAGTACATATAGCATTATGGAAAGATTACTTGTAAATTGCAAAATATCTAACTGCAATTAGGATTAAATAATAGGAGGAATGTATTGCTATGCAAATTACGAGTTTTTGGGTTAGCGTCTTCACTGTCTTTCATTTCTTTTAAGTAAACCTCTGCTTCTGCTGCTACATCACTATCTGCAATGAAACATTAAATAAATAAAATAGGTATTTACTGTAATGATAATATCATAGTATTTTTCTTTAATTGTCTTGTTTTAATAATTCATGAAAGATTTTTGCAATTTAAGGTATGTTGATTTGTACCATGTATTGCTTACCAGAAGATTTAACACTAGTAATACCAATGAATAAAATCCCCAACAACTTCCACGCAAACATGTTCAAGTTTTATGAAAATCCTAAAAAACTAGAGATAATGAAATTCTGCAAACCTAAACGAAAAGTTTAGTGAATTAATTAAAATTATTATGGAATTGCACTCAGAAATCGTATCGCTATGTATGCATATCATAAGCGTATACTGTGCATTGGTATCCTGCGTAGTATGAACATCTCAGTCGAGTTTCCGAGAATTTGTGTATAGGAGGCAAATAACCCATTAACTAAGCATTATTGTACTATATTTACTGCATTACAATAATTACGCATTTATTATTTCCGCATGCTAATGTACCATTTTCTGTAGCTGAACATACATCCATATACTTCCCTTTTGATATTTTGGGACTAAATATCTACATAAATACTGGCTTTATTCTTGTTTAAAAATTTTATTAATAAAAATTCAAGCTTAGAAAATGAATTTCAAAATAATTATATTATTAAGTCTTATATACATCACAGAAGGTATGGTGTAAGCTGTAAAAATCTGTAGCTTGTTACGTAGTTTAATTCACACTATGTTACATTGAATTGAATGTTATTTTAAAATGTTCTCGTACGTGTTTTTATAGTAAAAGGAGGAGCTTGGGATTGGATAGGAAATAGATTCATCAACTATTTTCTAAGACATAAGTCTATAGCAGGCGAAGATGATCTCTCGAATTATATAATTCACAAAATGGAAGACCGTACGTAAATAACGTAAATAATTTATTTACCCATTTTCAATTAATCCTTGCCTTCAAATCGCATAACCTGAATTATAAGTTTACCATTGTCGGCATTGTCATACATAAAATTATAATATAACTTTTCAGATATTAAGGATCAAGGTGCTTCAATGATCAAATCTCAAGTATTGAAAGGCGACTTCATGCCTTTGATGACAGATGACGATGATGAGCCATATACATCAACTATTCCTCCAAAACCAGTGGATGTTATGGTCAATGTTGATGACACCTATGATAGACGTAGATCATTCAAAGGGAAGGACGACCCCTTATCAAAAGCTCTCCAGAAGCTTCATACATCCCTTCAATATATTGTGGGACATTACCGGCAAGTATTTGACCGTGAAATTAGCATTTTGATGGATTTAACAAGGCCTGACGAATCTAAGCAGGAGTTGGAATTACAACTGGCCTGTAATAAGCTTAAACAGGATTGCTTATCCGCTGATGATTTTGGAGTACGGTGCATGATTGATTGTCTCACAAAGAAGAATCCAATTGTCAATAAATATTCAGGTCACATAGCTAGAATCCTTCGTGCACTTTGTGACCCAATTGGAACAAGGTTTGCCACTGTCCAAGACGCTATAGCACAAGATCCCCAAGTGTCATCTTATATCTCTGCTATGGGCGTGGATGCGACCAATACGGAGCAAATGGTCACTTTGGCTAAACTGGGAGGAAATTCGTTGCATTATTTACTGGTAACGGGGGTAGCAACATCCTTATTGCCATTTGGAGTGGTGAGTCAAGAAATTGAAGGACTAATTAGTAGGTCCCCAGAACAAAACAAAGTGGATAGTAATGAAAAATCTCAAGTATCTCCGGATATGGTAAATCCTTTATGCGCTCCAGGTAAGACAGAACTATTTCTGTAATAACTTTTCCCAAAATTAAACAAAAATGAAAAATTGATTATATTGTGCAAGCGCATTTTATTTTTTATTAGAAATCCTAGTTGACGAAACATTTCAAATGGCCCAACTTTTCCAGCGTCAACAAAGCTTATTAGATATCATTTTACCTGGATACAATATCATTGCTACCATGGTCAAATATGTACCCGGGGACCATCAGGAATATTTCAGCGGATTCTTGGAACCCTTTGAAATTCTAATGAACATGACTTGTGGATTGATTTCCTTTACTGAGAGAGGCGAAATTTCCCAATGTAACCACATTGGAGGATTTCCTCGTCCTGGTGTAACTTTACCGGGAGCCTTGAGTCCTAGCACCATACCATTGTGGATGTCATATTGTGGGCAAAGTTCACCTATACAAACGCCTGAGAATACGCCTGAGAATATGCCTGAGGATACACCTGTTGAGGAACCAAATAATGATGATTCTATGCCTCAAAATGAAGAAGAAGAAATGTAATGGAAGAAATGTATATTGTGTATATCTATGTACCTAATTTATGGATTAGATTTTAATAATAAATAAACCGTGCAAACGGATGTCTCGTGCGGACTACCTATGGTGGCTTGGCAGTTTTTGAAAAACAAACATTATGAGGTTTGACTGTTTTTAATTGGGTTAGGTTAGTTAAATGCGCAATACGACTAATTCCCTGAAAAGGCCAATTCGAAATCCCGATATTAAAATGCTTTCATAATTTATTTATTTACACAATTATGTCATCTTACAGCCTTCCATAAAATTCAATTTCTCAGATTTCCAGCCTCGTTAGTACAGTATAATAACTTAATAACTTATTACACATTCCTCTGCATACGAAATTTATGTACATATTTACAATTTACATTACCATCTAAAGTACACAGGAAGTAAATTTATTCTCAGAAAAGTCATTGATACCAATAAAGATTATTTAAATATTTACTTTAGTAAATGAACTGAAGATATCTGAAACAAAATTTCTAAGTTTTCAAACTTAATTTACATCTTTCATACAGAAAACATTTTTTTCTATTTTATTTTAAATTTAAATATTTTTAAAATGCCACCAACACGAATAATATGGCTTTACACATTTACCGTGATAATCGTATTGTATATTACAGGTACGTACATACATTTACATACCCAATTAACTGATAAGTAGGCAAATATTGATTAAGATTGGTTATTAGAAGAAAACTTTCATTAAATATATTTGTCTCAATAAATATCAGGTACTTCAGCCAAACTGAGCAAAACTAGAATATTTCTTCAACAAGCAACATTAGGCGGAAGTAGGAGAATGACCCCTGAAGAAATCTTATACGCTGCCGATCCAGGTACACCATTTTATCAAAACTTAATTGTCTTTATTTCAAATATAACAAAAAGTTAATTGCTGTTTCGTTTTCAATGGAAAATTTTAGATATAGAATCCAACGAACTATTAGATGGATTTAATGCAGCTGTGCTTATTGGAAATTACGGGAATATTGGACCACCTCATAATAAAATGATGAGGAAAGTTCTTCTTATGGGCAATAAAGAGGAAAAGGCACCCCCAGAGCCTGTTGCACGCTCCATGGTGGCCGAAATAAAGGATCCGGCGTCACAAGTAGAGCTTCAGCATGGTAGACAATATCCGATGAGTTTAGTGATGGATGGAATTGAAGCCCTATCGGAAAGTCAAGATCAAATGACAGCAATTTCAAGGCCTGGGAGCAGTAGTTCTCTAGTTGCTACCTGCCTGAAGAAGTTAGCTCTCTGTGCACTTCTTCCAGCACCAAATGTTCTTTGCTATTTGCACTGTGTCATGGAGTCAAATCCCTCACTGAGTAAATTGCCCCATGTCTTCACACAGAACTTGAACAAAATGTGCGACTCGTTGGGAACAATCTTCTACAAACTAATCGAGCGTCTCGAAGGGAAAATGTCAAATATGAAGCGATTGGACCATTTTATGATGCTTTTTGATGTGGGAGCTGAACATTACAAATCATATGCCCATAAAGCAGCAGATGCTCTAGAAATACAAATTATTAACAACATAGACCGACCTCAACTGGCGGAATATCGTGCAAGCCTCCTCCCCTTAAAAAGATTACTCGGACTTTCCGACAAAAGTTTCAAGATGGTACACACCATGAGCAACGAAGGATGCAAGAATATTAGCTACCTTGAGAGCTCGAAACAGTTCGTGGATTTTTTCAACAAAAAACCCACCTTGGCAGATATTATGCTACCCGGATATAATCTTGCTAAACTTATTGCTCACTTCCTACCCGGGCAGCAACAAGTTCTCTTTACCTCTTTTCATAATGTAGTCAATTCTGTGGTAGGGACACCATGTGATCTCATTAATAATGCTGAAATGGGTGCAGCAGCTGAGTGTGATGTCAATGGGGATGATCCTCAGGTGGTCGAACTTCCGTCACAGTACCAAGGGACCGGTCAATATCAAGGTGCCTGCGGTACTATACCTGAATTTCCTGGTTTTGATTGGAGTTTGGGATTCAAAATGCCAAGTATGGATTCGATGAGAAGAAAAAAGAAATAAATATCTAGCTAAGCTGTGCTATGTAAATTATGTAATTGTAGCAATCAAATTCATTCGTGGCAAATGCTTTTACTTTTATGAGTCATTAATAAAAATTTGTGGTAAAAATGCAAATTATTTTTTTACATTTCCCCTATAGCTGCAAACATTAAAGCAGTACCCACAGACATGTAGCAATAGTTATTTAATAGCCCAATACCAGGGTCTTCAGGCATAAAATACATTAAACTATAATATCTAGTAAAGATGCAGTGGAAAAATACAAATCAACGAATCAACCGAGATTATTTTAATCAAAGTTTGAGCCTGGACCAATCTATTTAAACTTGTTACATATAAATAGTAATCTTCCAAATGTCTTAAAGAACAATGAATTAATATATATAGATCTGTATTCTATGCAGTACCAAATATCAACTAGCTTCACAGTAAAGTCTATAAATATCTGTACATAATCTACAATAACAATAACAATAACATTGAAATACAATTCATAATCATAACACATTGTGCCACCTCAACCTATTGTAAGTATAAAGTTACGTAATATTATTTGTGAGTCAAGAAGCTCAGTTTATATACTTACCTAATACATGCATCAAACAATTAACCAGTTATATGCTATAAATACTTGGTACTTTACTTACGTAAATCATTATCTTTTCAATAGCTAGCTACAAAATGGAAAACAAACGTCATAGAATTTGCCATACTGCGTTTATGTTTATTAACAGTGCATAGGTGCATACAGAGCACATACAAACATCATAATATTTATTTGTCATCAATTCAATGCAGTGTCAACTTCAACCTTGCAATTTCTAGTTGTTCATTTTGAATCAAACCTTTACGAATCATACTCAAAAATATGAGGTAAGTAAAGTAGGTAGGTACTATAAGTATAAGCACATTTTGTCTGGATCTTCTACTGGGTACAAATACCACTTAAGTATTTCATATACTTACTTGCTATATAACATACGTAGTTATTTAAATAAAGTATTTAAAAAGCTACATTAAACTGGATAAAGTATGTACACTTAGGAACATACTGTGTACTCGTATCTTGACCATTTCCACTAAATAGGGCAAAGTTGACTGCATTATCTTAATCTTACCAACAACTTCATTATAACTTACGCTTATCAGGAGCCATGTGTACAGACTACAGACAAGTAAAAATATACGCGTTGAAGTTAAGGGATGAGTATCGCATGTAATAATTAGTACATAAATGCAGCAGACTACGATATACATCATTTATTTATATCCAGTAAAACTACTGAAGACTAGTTAGAGGTAGGTTTTAATCGTTTGTTTACACATTTCAGTTTTATTTACACTAGGTCTAATGTAATTTCATGTAATGGGATAATGTGATAAGGCAACTTGAGCAACAGGGCTTATGTTAGGTATATTTATCATTCATACTTAACTACAGTAATGCATGGCTATGGCCTACTGTTTACTGTTGCGTTATATTTATGTTGTTGTAATTTACCATTGCCCTGGACTGGACTGAGTGAGATTATCTAACTTCTTGAAAAGTAAAAGCGTTGAAGAAAAACCTCGAACATGGATCAAAGTTCCACTAGACTACGTACATGAATCTATGTTATGTATGTACAAACATCTACATTTACGTACATACTTAACAACTATACTCTATCTACAGGTGACTACATAAAGGGATCTTAAATTTTCAGTGGCTTTCCTAGTAGCATCAGAATCAGAACATCACCATCAGTCTCACTCCGAATCTTAACAATTTAATTGTGATTTACGCCCATATTTTCAAGATAATGAATAGCTCCATAATTGAGTCGCCAGCTGCATCCAAGTGTCGCCAAAATTGGGCCATGGGCATGGGAATTCTGGAAATGGTAATAAACATTATACATAAGTCGAAATTTGCCGTACGATACAAGTCTTCAAAGTTTGCAAACAATCCATTTTGAAGTACCTATATATATAGCTACAGATATGTTTACTATGTAAATAACCTCTTGTGCATAATTTTTGGTAACAATTCCTCCACTGTTGTATGATTGTAGATTATATCCTTGACGGGTTTGGGAATATATACTTACTCCTACCTAAGTTTTCCTATGTGGAGAGAAGTAATTCCCTTGCCGAGCAAATTCATCAACGACCAAGGTAACTTGAATTTTCATATGAAGCCCAATTCAATATAATGACAATAATAGTAATAATAACTTATTCCTTATTATTATGTTCAGTTCTTCTGGGCTTGATTACCAGCAGCGCTCTAGTTTGCGTGCTTGAATTCGTCATGGCCATTCTTTTGTTTGATGGAGCTCGTCGGGTAAATATTTATACTTTTATGCATTTCGTTTCGATTAAAGTATGAATGGTTTCATTTATCTGATTCACGGAACTGTAAAGTTTGCTTAAAAAATGGAAAAGAGAACCAAATCTGTTTGTAAACTGGTAGAATGTAATATCAAAATATTATTCCAAATATTCTGCACTATATTCTAAACTAATTAGTAGGTAAGGATTACCGTTTGTCCAGGAATTTCATCTAGCTCTGAATGAAATTCCTTACATACTGTAAATACATACCAATTACTACTAATGATCTGAAATATACTATTACTACTACATATTTTATAAATTATGTCTAATAAATGCATAGATACAGTAGCTTACTTTTTATTAACAAGATACACATTTTTATGTCTACAAACCTAAGTTGGTTATATGTTACCTAATATATTTGGAAGTATATTGTGTTGCTAATCAATCTGTGATTTCCCTACAGAAAAGAATAGGCGCAATTCGTACGTGGCTTATTTCAATGTGTACATACATGACTCTGACTGTTGTTATTACAACTGGACTTTACTCATCAGGCATAAAATCCCCAGAGCTGGATGCTTTCATTTGTTTTACGCAGTTTATTCGAGTTCTGATCATCCTGCCAGTCTATGCCTTTCTAGAGGACGAGAATATGAGGAGAATGAAGAAATGTGCCACCAACGCAAATAACAATGAAGATGCCCACTGCTCATCCAATGGAAGCGCCAGCAGCAATACGATTAGCAGAACTGACTTTGATCCTCATGCTATTAATACTATTACGATTCTCGTAACCTCATCTGAGAATGAAACTGATTCGGAGAGTGCTGCTATAATTTCAAATGCATATTAAATACGTTTTTACGGACAGCCTCCTTAATATCATAACTACTAGCTATAAGTACACTTTCTGGATATTATCTAAGTTAGTTTTGAGATTGCCTTACCTTAATTTCTAGTAATTCTGTAACTTTCTAATTGATTTTCAGAAGAGCTTTTATTGTACTTATGAAATGAATATTGTGTTTTGACATGATTATAGTAGTTAGAGTCATCTGAATGGTTTCCATACTACTGGTTCCATACTGATGTTATATACCATATACCTTATACACTCAGAAAATTATACATGTTATGTATAATTCATAGGCGTTCATAGTTCATAGTACGATACACTACGTGTTCCATTATCATTGTTATATTCTATATGATTTCATTGTTCATAAGTTTGCTTTATTTAAGCAATCCACCCTTCAAATGATGTACTTACTTTCATTGACGTCACTGAAAGTTATAAGTACTGGGACCTTTGTTCGTCACATCAACTTTTTCTATTCATGTACAAAGAGTATCGAATTTATTTTTGGACAATAAAATTGAAAACGTAAGTTAAAATGTACTGCCATATTTATTTACAAATCGTTTAGATTCCATCAAAACAAACTTTTTCCAACGCAATACAATATACAAGAAGGTACCTGCAAAATATCCCTATTCGAATACCATACTAATTTTACCAGAGACTTCCACAATCTGTCAGATATTAGTGAATTTTACTAAGAATGAGTTTACAGAAGCCAATAAACCATGGCAAATACGGATATAATGAATGGATCGGTGCGAAAATGGCTAAATAATTGAAATCTAAAATGGCCCCACATGATAAATTAAGCCTTTAATCTTTCCCAAACAAAAGTCTCCCACCTCTCCAATTGGTTCCATTTTACGAACTGATTAACCCTTATACCCATGTTATTGATATATGAAAACAGAATTCAAAAAAGTTGAACCCTTCAAACGTTATTGCCTCAGGACGGACCTAGGACGTCGGACACGAACACCAGTTGGCTGGTGTCCGACAAGCTGCCGGCAACTTTTTTCTCGGCATACTTGTATAACTCCCCTTTCCTCTCACTCACTCCCATAAACGTATCTTAACGATCCATTAATAAGCCAGCACAACTAGGCGCGATTAAATAATATGTAGTACTACGCTTCAAGTAAATATACTCAATACTATTTTTATTCTTATTATGTATAGCCAAATACATTATCAATTCGTCTTGGATGTCTGTCTGAGTGTTCGTGTGTGTTCCTTCAACAACTTTTGAAAGGGTCAACTTTTTCAAATTCTGTTTTCAAAATTCGATAGTGGAGGTTAAAAGACACCCTTGTCAGTTTGTGGGGCCACATATCGGTCCACGGGTCAATGAACTTCCCTACTCGACACTTATTTTTAATTATAAACATAACATGGCAAGTGGGGTATCTTTGGAAAGCTACTAACGTATGGAATCCAAATATGCATCTCATTTTACCCCATACATGTGGCAATGTGAGATTTTGCGGGAATTTAATAATAAATGTCTCTAATATGACATTTAAACTATTTTCATCGGCAAAACCGGTAGTTTAATGAGAAACATTTAAAAAAAATTGCTAACAGCAATGCATAGATACATCCGTTTGATCGGTTTATTATTGTACGTAAACATTTGCATGGATTCTTTTGATTACTGTACTACTATATTAGGTACCTACTTACGTGTAGTATTTACTTTATGTATGTGTTAGTAATGGAAAAGAAAAACACATCTATGGGATTGAATAATAATTTAATTTCGTAGACTGGTCCCGAGTAGATGTTCTTGAAGATATAAATCCCTAAACACATCAATTTATTGAATTATCATGCTGTGGCATATTATATAAAATGATTATACTAATACAGCAGACTGAAGATTGGTTTCCTTTTGCTAAGGCTTCCATATTTCCATCTTGAATCAAAGAACAAAATTGAATTTCCATCTTATGATTTGATTTCTCTGCACTCTGATGTACTGTAGGATAAGATGTTCCTCTAGAATAACGACAGAGGGTACTAATTCCATATGGATTCTCTACCCACATTTTATTATCAATGACAATCAAATTACTGGACTACTTATGTTCCATATGCATGGGTCAAGTCTGTTGGACATCGGAACTAATATAATGAATCTCGGATTTGTATAAAAGGGAGAAAACTTGGACTACACTTACTAAATAGCTCCTTTCCTCCCAAAGCGTAGCTTTCAATAATTTTTCTCTGCTTTTGAGTATTTTTATAAGTACTCATTTCCCTGCACCTTCCCTATCCTGAGCTATTGTTGATTTCCTTTAACAAAAATATTATTTATAAATATGGGGAAAATATCTGTGATTCTTTTAGTCATCGTTCTCATAGCCACTTTCTACGCAAAAGAAAATGCCGAAGCTACGAATGGAGGTTATCGCAAACCTCCATTTAACGGCAGTATCTTCGGCAAAAGAACTTCTGGTAAGTATTCATTTACATCATTTCAACTTTCATATGGTTTCTGTTTACAACATATGGACAGAACCAATTCCAAAATTAACCTTCATTCTATAGACACCTGTTTGCTTGAAACGCATATTCTCGTAGCCGGAAAACAGGAATTTTTAGAAGGGAAAAAGAATAATATTTCGAATACAAAAGCTTAAATTATGTAAATGTACGTAGGCTGTATAATGCACTAATTTACTGTTAATAGTATTTACATATATAAGTATATTACATACGTTTATATCAAATCGCACGATTGGAAACTTTATTTTACTTTGCAAATGAGAGGAGTATAGAAAAGATCTATAATTGGATATTGTAAGAAATGGGACGGTTTATGACATACTTTGTGCATGAAATGTGTTCACAATAAATAAAATTGAGAGTACTTATGAATTGATATAATTTTTATTTGTGTTAGAAGGGGCGGACCCTCCAGGAAAAGTCAGCTCTATGGGGAGTCTTTGC
>JAQFYC010002889.1:0-23116 GCA_034694165.1 Tomocerus mixtus | reverse complement strand
ACGATGAGCCAAAATTGCGATCTCCTATCCAGGAGAAATTAACTTTTTTCTCCATAAGGATAACACGGAGAAAAAAATCTCGGAAAAAGTAGAGGCCATTCATAATGAATGGTCATACATTACATCTTCTATCATTCATTCATTTGCTATGTACATATTATAGTGTATCAATCTCCAGCAAAATAATATTTACATTCTTGTAATTAAAATTCTCTTTACATACTACAACATACCTCACCCCCGTTTTCTACAATTGGAGGTTTTGGATGTCAGCACAGTATTGCAAAGTATAAACAGGTAAAATTATATTCATAATCATAATTACTCACAAAATGCAATAATAAGTATAATTGCCAATAAATAAATTAGTGAAGTCATTGCATATATTATGTCATTGCAGTTGTCTCGTCTCTTGTTACTGACCGTGATCAACAATGCTGAATATCAACTGTCATCTGCCCATCAGAGGTCAACCTGTCATTCATCTTAGCTAAAAAATGTAGGTAAGTTGCGGGTAAACTGCTAAAAGTATGCTTTATTGGTCAGAGTATTTTCATTTACACTTTTTAGTAATGTATAATGTGTCTTTTCTTGACAGCTCCAGCTGTATTTTGGAGCAATGACCACAGTGCTGGAGACAACACCACGTAAAACAACATACCATTTTTGCCAAGTCCCCATCCAGAGATAGATACTCCTAGTGTGCCCAGTCATAAATTATCTATAGGTAAACTATAGGTGATTTTCTTTTCTGCAAATATACTTTATTAGCAGGAATAAATTGCTGACCATTTTCATTTGACCTTGAATTTACTAAGAATTTTTTTCTTGACAGCTTTATCTTGGAACCGTGATCAGACAGTGTTGTATGTCAACTCTCCAAATATATTTGTGCTCAACACAATTGATAATTTTCGTTCATTTGGCCAACATTTACAATTCTATTTATCTGAGTGGAGTAATTACACAATTACATCCCGGTAGACCCAAAATCCTCCATAATGAA
The DNA here is from genome assembly GCA_034694165.1 of Tomocerus mixtus. Taxonomy (NCBI): domain Eukaryota; kingdom Metazoa; phylum Arthropoda; class Collembola; order Entomobryomorpha; family Tomoceridae; genus Tomocerus; species Tomocerus mixtus. The sequence goes on along the minus strand of JAQFYC010002889.1, from coordinate 22,110 downwards.
TAACAAAAAGCGGCGATGTGGCAAAAGGACAATATTGGTAAAACGCAATAATTTGAAAAGAAATGGCCACTCTACAGCAAATAATCTTCCCGAAGCCGAAGTTGCCATTGATGAACAAAAATCTCGATTAAACAAAGGGAGGAGAATTGTCAGTATTGACTCCATGCAGAAACTAGTGGCCACAGTATTAGAGCATGGGAAACACTGCCGTCAAAGCGACATGCATATTTTCAAGGAAAGTTGGATTGGAATAATTAGTTACTTTCATTTAAAATGTAGTAGTTGCAACATTAAAAAAAGAATCTGCTCACAGTCTGAGAACAGTTCTTTGCCAGCAAATGAAGCTGCTGTTTGGGGCAGTATAAATGGAGGTGGAGGGTACCAATCCCTCTTTGATTTACTGAAGATTCTTGACATCCCTCCCATGTCATTCACGTGCTACAAAAGAAATGAAGAAATTGTACACCGTTACCACGTAAAGTCGCTTGCCGCCAATATACGTCACAATGGGGAAGAAGAAAAAAAATGGGTTTGCTATAGAAGATACAAATACAAAATACTATGATGGTGTACCAGGGATCACAGTGACATGCGACGGCAGCTGGGGGAAAAGATCATACGGCCACAGCTACAGCTCTCTATCAGGGTCCGCGGTTATAATTGGTAACCGTACGGGAAAGATTGTATACCTTGGTATACGCAATAAATATTGCTACATTTGTGACACTAATAGCGGGTCTCCTCATACATGTTACAAAAATTACGACGGTACAAGCACATCTATGGAATGCATAAGTACTAAGTACATAAGTACATAAGTACGCAAAATGATTTACTAGTATTTAGTCTGGTTAGTTATTTATATTCCAATATGCAAAAATAGAATTTTTATGTAATATTTGTTTACTCATTTCATTATTACAAAACATTTATTATAGCTTTACTGAAAATGTATTCCATATATTGTTAGATTCAATACAATTAAATTCAAAATGTGAATGTAAGCGTTAATACTTGCTTACCATTAAATCTCTTACACAAAGCTGTCAAATATCATTGGGCAATTTCTAATTAATTATTGCAGTTAGGAGAAAAGTAGAAAAATTCACTACACAAAACTCAATCACCTATTCCCAGTCCTTATCATCTGAATTAACAGTTGCTGTTCCCCCAAAATCCCAATAATCGTCTTCAAATAAATGCTTATGTACGTTACCAAAGCTTCCAAGATTATCAAATGTATGTTTGCTGTTCTTTTTTGATTTTGAGTAACCACAGGTGCATTTTTCCCACTTTCCGTAGTAGGGCTTTTTCGTGGTTCCTTCTAAGCGCGCAGCGTCGGACAGTGGACATTCAAATCTTTTTGCATTCGGGTGCATTTTTTTAAATCTCTGCATACGTTTGAATAGCAGCATTGTTAGCCTAGCATCTATAATGCATGAGTGTTCCTTTCCTTGTCGATTGATTCCAAAAAAATGTTCCGATAAGTATGGCAATCCCATTTTCTGGTTTTTGGAGTCGATGAAGAATTCTTGAATATCAGTAAGCTCAGATGCTTTTGTAGTATTTGTAGATAGGCCAAGGGATGCTAAGTCATTTTTTAACTCCGTCGCAATGATTTCTTTTCCCTCAAAGCATTTTTCCACAAATGGTCTCACCTAAAAGAGAATAAATAAATAACACAAATACTGCATTTTGTTTTATAGCATCGTTGTAATAAATATTACGTACCGTTTCTATATTCAGTCCGGTAGCCAGGACTTTCCTTGTCATCCCAGTAAGATTGGTAAATACCTTGCAGACGTTGGGATAACTAACAACAGTCCACATCAAAATTTCGCCTTGCTCGTTCACTACTGCTAATTCGGAGGCCCCCTGGGTATGACTACTAGCAAGTTCCACCTTCTCTACGTCAAAGGAGACTATTTTCGCAGCAGCAATGAGGTTTCCTTTATAGATGAACGGGATCTAAGAAAAATTATTTATTGATTACATTACACTATACACTTGTCATATGTGTCATGTATATTATATATGCCATGCCACTTACACTTGGATACACAATTGACGACATTGGAGGGGCCCGAGATTGCCCTGGACCGAGGTGAATTAATGCTGATTCCCTACTCCCAGGGACAACCTCTCCTTGCCTGCTGCCAACTGCATCGGCTGTTTTTATTTTTTCCACCAGCTTATTTTTCAGTGTTTTCAGTTGTGGACCAGTACAAGGGCTGCATTTTACCATCTCAATAGAAATTGCGAAATAATCTGCTTGGCTCAACGCTTTGACCATGTTTAGTAAACGCCCCTGTTAGTAAACACATTGTGTGTAATTATGTTTCACCAATTTATTTTAGCAAGCCAAATAGCATAAAATAGATAGGTAGATAAATAGATAGAAGTTATATAGTACAAAAAACTTACCCCTTCTGGGGATAATTCGTAAGTTTTCTTCGTTGGGTAGGGCACTGGTACACACGCAGCGTGGCTCATTTTTATTGACAAATAACAAAATTAAAATACTTCCTCTTGGAGTAATGGGCAATTGTTCAATATACCTCTGTTCTGTAATAGGCAATAGGATGCAATATACAGTCAATACTGCAACTGCAATATACAGTTCATTTGACTCAGGTAAAGCTCAAATGAAATCAAAATAACGGCACGTTCAATATGAACAGATGCGAATCAAGCGCGCGTCCGTCTGATTCATATTCTACCCATCGAGTCCTCCTTAACATATGCAAATATATTAGTTGCAAGGAAAACTTCTGACGCAAACATGATATTGTAAATCGCCCAAACGTTTTTGCAGGCTTACGTAACATACTATCTTCATTCATTATATTAGTACGAAAAAATATTGCAGAACTAACATAATAATAGTAAATGCATTATCACATCACATCCTAGGTTCAATTTAGCCAAAGGATCATTGTAAAAACATTAATACACTTACAACTCTCCCTTAATGATAAAATTAATGACTCATATATCGAAATTTTAAAACAAATTTAATCCACGGGGTTAATTTTTCTTCTCTAATTTTAAGTCTTACTCTATCTCAATGGTTTTTTTTAACAAATTGTATGACAAAGTATTAACCATCAAAGTGAAAGTGAGTCGTAGCTAATCTTCCTGTTTCTGCAGTCAGCAAGGTCAACAACGAATATTATCATGCATTGTCCATGCAAGGTTAACCTGAGTTCAAAAGTGAATAGATTATTACATACTGAAAGAATCTACTTTCTCAGTAACTGGACGACAATCTAATCTTTCTCGTGCGGTGAATGACACAAGACATAATGACACTAAATAAAAAGGTCAAGGGGAACAGCCGGCTATCTTCCACTTGGCTATACTTATTTATTAATGATGTCACTATCAATACAATTTTTAAATGAAAAGTATTGCTACATAACATTTGTCCATATTTTAATGTGGAAGTAGCTAGCAGTATAATTATTAGATAATTTGTCCATCGAATAGCAAAGCTTTAAAAGTGCAGACATCCAGGTAGTTCAATATTAAGAACTGCTTGGAAATTATAAACTTAGGGCATTTTTCCTTATATATTATGATTCACACTTAGCTAATCCGAGTAGTATATTTATCGCAAATGCAATACATATAGCAATTCATACACTTGCTAAAAATTAGACAACAATATTTCGTTGAGTGGAAAGACAAGTTATTGCATAATATTTCTATGAACGATTTTACTACTTGTAAGAAAATAGTTTTTGTGGATTATAAATAAAAAATGAATACCAAACAGAATGGAAAGCAGTGTGCGTCTTCTCAAAATGATGGCAACATATTGCAGAAATCGAAGTTTATTCTACCAATGATTGCAACTGAAGATTTCAAAATAAAAATCCCCTGTGGAAATGGGGACTCGCATATCAGTCCCCTTTATAAAGATAATATCGACACAGAAGTGAAACAAAACTCGGATAAACATCCCACTGGAGGCTGTGACAGATACGCTGGAATTATAATGTTAGCTATACTAAAGGCATTATTACTTCCGTTTAGGACCTGTTGTTTACAAGAAATACATGCAGGGATGTCATCCTTTTAACATAACAATATCTATAGGTACAGATTTCAAGTGGTTCTATTACCCTCAATCCCACTTTTAATGTATTCTACTACGTGTGGAAAGAAAAAAGAAGTCTACTCATCTATATGGCCATTGTCGAAAAAATCGAATTTAAAAACAATTGCATTGCTTCTCGTAAGTAAAAATATAATTGAATATCAATATCTTATTTATTACACAGAGCTTTGTGACTCCTTTATGTGAATGCTTTGTCTGTCTGTTCCACCACTCAAAATTTCGTCTTGATATGATTAGTGTATGCTGCGATAATTTATGGTTTGCGTTGTCCAGGTCTACTCTGGATGCGACAATCTCCCACTGTTGGTGAGATTTGCTGGACTAATTTTAACATAGGAAGGTGCCCAAACTTTTTTTCCAATGCGATGTATTAGCCGTAATTCGCAGCCAGAAAATTATGAAATTTTGCACAAGTTTCTTAAAAGGATTCTGCGGGAGGTAAGTTTTGGTTTCAAAATATTGCCCCACGTGGTTGTAAGATTGAATTCAATTTGCTTCCCCCCACAGTAGTCACAGTTTTCTTTCCCAAATAAAGTTGTCAAGCTTAAAATATAATTAGTGCTATTCTTTACATAATAAATATATACAATATTCCATCTCACGTGTATGAAGTGTTTGAGATTAGTTTACATTAACCATTGTATTGTATTCATATCATATCTGTAATTACAGCTTAATTTTCATTGTATTGAAAAGTTCACAGATATTTGACAGAAAACACTCTACTATGTGGGGCACTGCGAGATTCCTCTTGGGTATTTGGATATGGATTCGTACAGTCAGTCCGTCCGTCCGTATACAAAATAACGCTTAAAGTATTGGACGGATTTCAACCAGACTTGGCATAAATGTTCAATTATATCGTAGCTCTCAGGGGATTGCAAATGGTCCAAATCGGACCACTCTAGGGGTACGTCTTCTAAGATAAACTACTCTGTAGCTTTTAAATGGTTCAACCTTTTTGAATTGTGTTAACGGATTTCAATTCAAGGATAAATTTCACTTTCTCACAATGCCACAACTTATTGGGGCACTGTGAGATTTGACCAGAAACGGACTATATTATGTGGGACGATGTGAGATTCGACTAATATTACCCTTTGCTGGTCATTTATAGTGGTTACTATACCAGTATACCAGTCCAATACTTTAAGCGTTATTTTGTATACGGACAGACAGACGGACGGACTGACTGTACGAATCCATATCCAGCTTCGCTGGTAATAATAGGGTCTGGAATCCAAAAATTAATGATTACGCAGGACAGATATTGTGGTAAAAGAATTATTTTATTATTTTGCATCTTTGTCGATTGAGTTGAGTCAATTTATCAATACTCTTCTATACCTACTTGTGTTGAATAAATGTCGACCAATAAACTCAGCAAGAGCACCCGTAGTTTAGTTTAGCAAATCTGTAGAATCCTTTATTTTCGGAAGAGTTGCATCTGAATAGGTTTAGTGTCACATGAATTAATTACTAATATTATTATTAGCATTAGACTGATTAAAAGTGATCCATTGACCATTTTATGTAACAGTAAGCATATCAGGAGGGAGGTGGCCACTATCACCAACAGCCCTTAAAATGACTCTCCCAGAAGGCAGGATACTTAGGCAAGAGAGGCTTGTATGGTACAAACTTATTCTCAGCCAAGCTGATCCAGGAAATTGCATTGCCCTATTTAAAATTTAAAATTATAGTTATTAAGTTCCACCCATTGACAACAGGCTTATTAAATAATTATCAGATTGATAATCAGTTACCGGCAGATGAAGTAGCGGATGACATTTGCGTGACACACAATAATTTCGTACGAGTCTTCAGTTTGCTCCGGCGGTGCTCTATGAAAGTACTTACGAAAAGCTGCTTCAAGGCGGGCTCCTTCTTGAAATTCCTGTACAGTGGTTAAATAAAGGATTTATTGCATTATCTCATTATAATTTAATAAATTAGATTTTTAGTAGTAGCACAAATACAAAATGCAATATTAAAATTATTTACTTCGTGATCTGAACAAATATAATGGGGTGTTGGAGGATCCGGCGTCGTAAAAGGCACTCCTTCTTCGAGAAAAGGATCTTGAGCCGATATTTCTAATCCTGACTGCTCTAATCTTGCTTTTATTATTTCGGATGTTTGTATAGCTCTGGTCATGTTGGAACAAAGGAAGGATGTAAATTGAATTTTGAGAGCTTTAAGACGTTCCCCGGTAATGCCTGCTTGTTGCTCCCCGAGAGGAGTTAAAAAGTTTTCAGCGTCTGTAATTCCTTCAAGATTGTATTGACCATGCCGAATTAGTATAATATGCCGGACAGCCTTTGCTTTCTTACTCTCCAAAGTATTTTGATTTTCCTCGTCAGTGCCTTTTACACTTTTTAGCTTTGAGGGCCTAATCAGACTATAAGGTTCACGCCTGTAACAAAAGAATATTAGTATCAGTAACACATGTTTAACCAGTCAAAACTGCAAGAGAAAGCAGAAAATATTATTACTTGTCCCAATTATAGTCCCATTTTGGAAATCCATCAGGAACAACACTTGGATTTGAATTTGAAGTGCGCCGTGAACAGTTGGCCACAATTACAAATGATGATCCTACTGCCGCCACAGCCCCAATCCATTTTCCAATTCGCAACAACTTTGATCTCATCTAAAAATTTACTAAATACAGTTAGTACAATTACTCAAGTAACTGCCATTTGCATTAATTCTATTTGTATTTTTGTATATAGCTGAAAATATTTAGGATTAGGTAATATTGTGCATTATCTCGATTTAGTCTCAAAATTCAAATAGTAAAATACAACTTATCATACAGTGGTCGAGTCATCAGATGTCAGAAATTAACATTTCCTGTCTAAATACTCCAATTTCAAATTTAAGCTTAATAACGTCAAAAATATTTGTAAAAGGGAGAAAATATTTTACTAGATCATATCGTCTCGATAGTTTTGGCTTTTTTACTACGAATTTATTTATTAACCATGAAAATGCTTATTATATTGCTTATCGCTATAACTTACTTTATCATGAATTTCAGCTCTTCCAGATTATCCAGATCCGCAGAATCCAGGCAAAAAGGCAGTAACGTTGGCTGAAAGGCACAGCCTCTGAAAACTGTAAACTATGACAAACGTCAATTAAAATTAATAAGCTATTTGTCCGTTTGCATATTACAATAATTGCAAATCGGTTCGGGAAGAATCTGCAAGACGCTTGCCAAGTGGTGAATGGACAAAGCTGTTTAAATGGAACTACCACACATAAAGAGTGTCAATCATGCATCTCTTTATCAGTAAATAGTGTCTTCGTGCACCATTAGTTATAATTGGATCGGAGAACGCGGAGATGCGAAAAGAATTGTTGTGCCCTATGTCCGATGACTTCAGTGTCGGGTGTCGGGGCATTAACTTTTGAAGGAGTCAACTTTTTTGAATTGTGTTTTCACATATCGAAAGCAAGGTTGGAGGTACCGAAGCTCAGACAAGCTCAAATAAGCTAGTCACGCTCAGGTGATTTCGGAAATGCCACCATTATTTTATTTGGTCCAAGGATAAATGATCTGGGACTGGGACCCCATTTTAGATGCTAGTCTTTTCCCCTATAAACATTTTTTGAATATTTTAAGACAAAACATTTTATTTTTTTCTACATTTTTGAAAATTTTTCAAATATAGTAAAGAGTTGTCTGGGAATGGGCATGCGATGCGGGCAATAGAGTTTCATGTGGGAATAAGAAATATTGTTTCACTGTTGGTGTACGTGCTATAACCATACCAGAAGAGGCATAATCTGTACCGGCATAACCTTAGCAAATGATTTTGATGCAAGGATAGGATAACTAACCTTTTCTTACAATGCTCCAACTAATCAGGGCAAGGTAAAATTTGACCAAAAACTTACTGTATTATACGTAGCAATGGGAAGACTAAAAGCGATTTGTATCATATTATGGTACTGTGACAACAATTCAATTTTGCCATTTTGGCTCCGATGCATTCATTATATATCCGTATTTTCCATGGTTTATTGGTTTTAAAAATACACAAAATAGACAGTATTGATTACTTCAAAGGATTGAATTGAGAATACAGGCGCCAACATATATTATGTATATATGTACCTGTTGCAAATAGTAACGTTGGAACTTTGGAACTATGTTATTGTCAATCAATATGAAAACGGATATGAGTATTAACTCATATCCGTTTTCTGATGATAACGATACGCTTATCTATTTGCAGAATATATACATATGCACATAATAAGCAATGCATTTAATAATTACAGATAAATAACTAGTCTAGCACCACGATAAGATGATAAAAGTTGGAATACACCGGGCTCGTGGAAAAACAAACAATAAATATTCGTTTGCGTAAGAAATATAGTAATGTAGTGTTAATACTTTTTTAGATGAGTAATCAAACGTAAATTTTTATGGCAAATAAACATGCTTTATGAGTTTTTAAATAGTGCTTTTTAGGATAAAAAAAAATATCAAAGTATGAAATGGTAGGTCCCTCAAGTCAAGTAGCTCAGAAATCCATAGCATCACATTGTTTGTGTTATGGAAGATATATATTTTGGTATTTGATACAATATTAATGAGAAAATTATATTTTCACATTGAAAAGAAGTTGAAGAAACACAGTATTCAGGGTTCCAAATATTTTTAACACTTATAAAGAAATTAAGAAACATTAAATGTTTGGGGCTGTGGTTTGGTGAATAAGATAATTATGTAATAAATATGCGGTCTGCATCTTTTACCAATGAAAATTCCATATAAGATTTTTAAGCAATTTTGTGGTATTTACTTGTACAGTAATGGAATATTACCTCAAAGCTTAAATAAATAATCATGAGTAGTAATACAGATCGCTTGTCGCCCTTCACTCATGGACAAATAATTTTTTGGTCTATAGCCAATACTGCCCGTATAGTAGAAGCAGTGGATGCATTTGGATATTTTATCTTTTATTATGAAGGATATTTGCAATTTGCATTGACCTCGTTCTTTTTTGTGAGCTAGCTTAATGCTAAATGCTATCGAAGATAACAAAATAAAAGTACGCACTAAATCCTGAGCTGAAGTAGGTACCCTAGAACCAATGTAAGCTCAGAAGTATTTAAGTGGCAAGGTGGGCTATAACTGGGTTTGGTCTTTGGTCAAAATACTATGCAATTCGATTATTGAAGCATAATATTTTTAAATTATTACTATTTGAACATTGACAAAATAAATGCCCAATCATGGACGACAGTTTAATTGATAAAGTCTTCGGAAATTCCCTGGTTCATATTTTTAATTATTTATTTATACTACCAATATATATCATTATTACATAATATACACAATAAAGATGCAAAGCTCCTTTAAATTATGTAACTTTTACTGTAATATGCATACAATACAATATTGAATATAAGTATAAGTATTTTTGATACTTTCAATACTAGTTAAATATTCAATACTAATACGTGCTTTCTGCTAACTAAAGGAGTGGCATATATTATACCGTTATAACAGATAAATGTGCCTAAAAACTTTTTTTTAGTAATTATGCAATATATAAATTGTATATCACCATTTACTTAAACAGTTTTTAGAGAAACACAATGATTTTTATAAATACCTACTGCCCTACATTTCAGTGTTTTACATTCGAATTAATTAAATGTGCTCCCTTTCTATAGATTAATTTAGTTCTTTAATATATAACAGTTGCGCAACCATAATTGAGGAAAATGTAGTTTTGTGTCTTAGCTACCGTGTTCTCCATATGCACAGCTTGTAACTACGTATAAATAATATGTATCGTAATATATGTATTTATCTCTTGTATGCAGATATGGGAAGAATTGGGAAATTATCTATCCTTTGGAGAGTTCGCCAATCTTCGACTAGTAAGCCGAATCATGAAAAACAGGGTTGATGATTCTGAAAATTTTAGAGGAAAATGCTGGAAACATGTTTTCATGCGTGCTTTCTTTCCACAACAAGTCATACCTCAAGATGATTGCACACTGACATGTAGAAATATAAAAATTGTTTTCGTCAGTAATATTCCAGGGGACCGGGACGGTAAAAGCAGACACCCAGAACCTACTTCTGATGTTCTTTCGCCAATGAAAGGATTAAAAATATCCCAGTTTCTTCAATCCCCACGTATATCGCACGGTCGGGTGGAGATAACAACCGCGGAAAGTTTGCAATCCGCAATGGAATTAATTATTCAGAAAATGGTAGGCTTGGAAACGTTTTTAAGCAATATCTTGTTGATATCTAAAATAGACATGTGCAGATTTGATGTCACAAAAATTAAAAACCTTGTCATTTTTCGACCTGGAACAACCTCTGCCTCCCTATCGTCTACTGAGATTGATAGGTTAACCAGCAATATGGAACACTTTTCCAGGAACATAAAAAAACTACAATCTTTTGGATTCATTGAAAACTCGAAAGCCATGGCTGCCCCGTCATCTATATTCTCTGCTATTTCAACAACCCTGGGAAACAACACCGAGAAGCTCCAACGTTTGGAAATTGTACAGCCGGAATTTTGGAAGGCATTTCCAGAAATGGCTAATATTGTATTTTCGTCTTTACGAACCTTAAAAATAGAAACTCTCTACGATTCAAGAGACACAATTGAAGGTTTTCTGGAAAAGCAACCTTTACTGGAGCATTTGAAACTTGTCTGGAAGGATTATTTCCCCACCTCTGTGTATAATGTGGTGAGTCGCAAGTCTGCAAATTGTCGGGTACTACATGTCAAGGGGATGTCATTTGGACCTTCAGAAAATTCGGGGAATTGGGACTTCTTAAGTGGACTTGAATTTTTGGACGATTTTGAAATAAAATGCCAACAGAAAAACCAATCGAAACCGAGATATGGAACACTAGCAACATATAAAGATATTCTTGAGGTACTCCCTAAAACAGTTAGAAAACTGCACATTAGAGGTCTCCCATCCCCATCCAATGGAACTAAAGTTGGCAAGCAATTGTTGACTTTTCCAAATTTGCAAGAAGTGCGCCTCTTAAGATGTCCTGGGATTTTAGGTGACGACTGTGTGCTATCACTTTTCTCCAACCAGGAGTTTTGTAAGCGCGTCTATACCTTCGAAATTTCTCACTGTGACGACATTACTAATTCTGGACTCCATGGTAAACATACGTCAATTAACAATATGCAAGGTAATTACTTGATCACAATTCATCGGTGTGATACTTTTCATTTCTAATGCAATATATCACCAACTATGTTACATAATAATATTTAAATTCCCAGAATTAAGGCGTTTGACTGTGAAGCGCTGCCCTAATATTAGTGACGCCTTTTTGGACAAGTTGTCGCTCCCCAATTTAAATTTTCTGGACGTTTCGTCAAACAGAAAGGTAAAAATCATAAGATTAAGTTAGTTCTAGTAGCTCTGTCCTTGATATATCTCAGTTTTCTCGGTGAAATCAATTACGGTATCGTAAGCGTGTTTTCGTTTCCATATAATTTTCAGTGTATGCTTATATTGGTACGTTTGTTGCAGCTCCAGGCAAACGCAGTTGCACAAACTGTTGTCCGTTGCCGAAAGTTACAAATGCTGAGAAGCTCTTGGAAATTAGCCAAACAAATGCGGTCTTTAGGTGTATTTGTACGCCTACTTCATGTTGTACGCAACAAATTCTTATGCTAAGCCTTATTATCTTTAAATAAATATTTAAATTACATTTTACATTTCATGATTTATTTTAGGAAGATGCTTATGGAGCTTACGATGTGGATTCTGGTTCTGATTAAGAAACAATCAGTCATACTATTAAACACATTCCCATTATAAACCGATTTTGGGGATTGAATTAGGTGTTCGGATAATTCATCCAAAACCACCTCGTCCGCTTCGCTTGCCAAAGTCAAATTCATCCGTCATGTTAACAAGTCATGTTTAAGTTTTCCAATATTACTTTTCTTTTATTTGATGTGTAGCATATAATTGTCAAACATTGTTATTTTACCTTATCTTTACATAAACTAATAAGTAACTCCAGATCGTGGTTAATAAATTGTTGACATTTAGCCTTAGCTAGCTTGTGATGCAATATAAATACTTTACTGCTTCGATACTTATAAAATTTCGGCAATTTACGGTCCCACAGTTCAAACGAGGGAAATATAATGCTTTGCACAATGGCCACCCAGTGGGCCTATGAGGGGAAATGTAAGTCATAAGTGCAGATCCACCTTACAATACAATAATGTACCTCAGTGTAACTTTCCTCAAACGAGGAAATTGTCCAATTATACATAAATAAATACAAATAATCAAAAGATATATCCAATCTATTTCACATATAACGATGACTTTGAGCAAAAAGTCAATGCTAGACTGGATTACAAGAACATTTGACACCTATTCATGGCTCCTGCTAGTTGTCCTGTATTTTTCAACAATAATATATCTATATATCTCATTAATGGCTACAGGTGACAAAATCCGCAGTCAAAAAAGAAAAAGGTAAGAATATTGAATTTATTCATGGAGTCTTTGTCAATCATGTTTCGTCAATCAAAACCACACAGATCTTCAAAATAATGCCCACCTCATGGTAGCACTGACGTCTTTGCTATTTGGATTTTTCTACGAAACTTTAATGTCATAGGAAGTCCTCCAGCAAAATTAGTACTGCAATTTTGGCTTTAACTCAAGAACAAGGACTACAAATTCATGTACAATATAAAAAGGCACTGGTGGCATAGTAATTCGAGCGCCTTAATGGGCAATGGATTAGCTTGGTGGACTAAAGTTAATAATGAACCACTGGAAAAGAGAGTAGATCCACATAGGAAATATCTTGAAGATATAGTTGCAGCGTCAATGCGTTCTGTAGACACACAAGAACGTCTGCTTTCGTGGGATATCAATGCAATTGACAAATTTATAGCTGCAGATATCGCATCACTCCAAAAAGTTGTTAATCGACTTTCGTAATTCAAAGTAAGCAAACTGTCACCGAAAGAATTTATGATGTGATTGATTAGAAAATTCCTCCAGATAAATATCTCATATTTACTCATTGCCACTTTTGCTTCAAATATCAGAGACATGATTCCTGTATCAGATTTCATTCTTGAAATACTTGTCACTATTGCTAAGTATTTATTGATCCATAAAAGTGATTTATTTTACCCTTAATAATGAACTTCAACTTTGCTAATCTGGACATGTAGGATGTTAACTTTGCTCTTGTGCATTCTCATGCAACTAATATGCTACATAATAATACAAGTTATACATAAGAAGCGTATTTGGTTTGGAAAAGGACGACGCGACGGCCGACGGCGGTCAATCCGATATGTACACCTACAATGAAGTCATGCACTACTATAGGTAGCTGGGGATGTGACATTATGCACCGCAAAAATAACCACACCGCCAATTTGTATTTTCAAAGAATTAGTCGTTTTTTGAATTTAAATAACCTAACATAATTAAAAGCAGTCAAATTTCATTGTTTGTTTTTCAAAAAAAGGGCCATACTCCAAATGGGAGTGTCCGCGGTGTCTGGCGGTGTGGTTGTTTTTGCGGTGTATAATGGCACATCCGGGTAGCTTGCTAACTTTTTCTTATTAATTAATTGTACATAACCTACAGGGTTTCAATGTCATTATTCGTATTTTACAAATAACTTGGTCCCGCATATGAACTCTGAGAACTTCCTTTTTACACACAACATTTTTGTTTTAAGATACACCGGAGTTTATATAGTGATCGATTAAAATATTTCAATGAAGAAATGAACCAGCTCAAACTCGAGAAAATAAAATATGTTGATTATGTTCAGCTTAACATGTTTAGTTAATACTACTTCAGAAGCTAAAGTAAATATAGATACAAAACTTGCATAAATTATATCCTGAAGAATATACGGATTATTGTAGGGTCATAATTATTCAACAAACGTTTTCGTTTACTACAATAGTTGAAAAATGAAAACAATTCATCCAAAGCATCACAATGGAATGCCGCAATTTTCGCGTCTTTGAAACTCCCTTAACCTTTTATATAAAATGTCATTCGGTTACATTGCGGTTGTCATATATTATTACAATGTGTATTATATGTATTAACATATTATTATATTTAAGTATATGTGACGCAATTTGTTCATAATCTGTTAATAGTATAAAAGGAGATGTTCTGATGACAGTAGATGCTATCTTCACTTAAAGCTGCACCATTGAGCTCTACACTTGCAATCTAACTCTAAACTCTTTGACACTTCACCATGCAAATTACACACATAGGGCTACTTTTTGTCGTGCTAATTGCCGCAAGCTTAGTAGCTATTGAAGCTGATTCGCGTAAATTTATTCCTATTGACTCAAGGATGGAGAATTTTCTAAAATCTGCAAAAAGAACACACAAAAGTGTGACACGAGTGACACCCAAGCCAGAACCAGAAGTAAGTATTTTGCATATCATTTTGGTTTATTGAGATTAGTTTCTTATTAATTATTTAAATGGTTCAAATAAAAAAAACGTTATACATGCAGGAGATACAATATTATATTAGCCAACCTGCAGTAATTTATTAAAAATTAATTGTATTTTATTTAAATTAACTGTAAAATGTATATTTAAGTGCCCTATTTTTGCTCTTACTGCCCTGGACTGAATTCTTTAGTAAGATGTTGACTTTCTTTTGTCATAAGCAGTTACCTACTTATCATGCTTTCTCTTTCATAAAACTTTGTAATGCTCATGTTCTTATCACAAGCTAGAACTGCTTTTAATATATCACTAAGGTTAATGAACACACAAGGTTATATATATTATTTTGTGTGTATTATGTGAGGATGAAAATAAAATATATTCGCAGCTACTATTTTAGTCACACAAATTTTAATTCCAGCTAAGGATGTCACAGAGGATTTTAATTTGATAAATGATAACATTATTTTAACATAGGTAATATTTGCAACACAATATTTTATATTTTTAAATATTTTACAGTTTGTGATTGCTCAGAATCAGGTAGCACACATTCCTAGGAATTGGCGGTCTAATTATTATAATGGAAGGAACGGAAGGACACCCATTGGATAGTTCTGAACATACTATTTGAAGTCAAAATATTAATACAAATTAACGATTATTGAAAATTGAAATAATGGAAGCATGAGCAATGTACACAAAACATTGGTGGTCCCTTCAGAATTTATTCAAATAAATAAGTAAAAGATTGGATGGTAATTCCTGCAAATTGATTGCACTGTTACTGTTACATATGATTATAATATTTAATACAATATAACGCGAATTGTATATCAAAATCCCAAACTCGGTTCGTTCTGCAACAGAGCATTCATGACAAAGCGCATTCTCTGCAAAAATAAAAATTCCTGTTTATAAAATGGGTGGTGGGATACAAATTTTTTCCAACACAATTTAAATAAATATCTTAAATAAATAATTACACACATATTTTTACTGCTTAACCATTTTTAATAATTTGGCATGCTAAACAGAAAAAAAGTACTACAGTAGGATTTAACGTGCTCTTTGATTAGGTACTTCAGAAACGTGTAAAGTTTTTACTTTATCTTGTCCGTGTTTAGTTGGTTTGACCTAACAAATTCATACTTGGAAGTCTCTGTAATTTGTTTTGCACTTGCATTTAGTAGTTTAAAAAGTTTGCATAGAGTTGAAGTTGAGGATTATACGTGGTAAACTATATTTGCGTAAACCTTGGAGAATATCTTATCTTTATAGCAAATGTCAAAGTAATACATCTTATGTTGATAATTATGACATTTAAGCTACAATTATATAGGTACTCACATATTAGTCTATATTATACCTATATAAACTGTATATATACAGATACATTGCTCATTGTTGCTATTTATGCAAGGCTTATGGACATTTACACTGAGAAACTTGATTGATTGATTTGATTTATTAATGTTCTCGTCGAGCAACGGCCCATAAGACATTACATCGAATTTTTATATTCTACATACATTGCAAGCACACTTTCACAACAAAAAATTTGCAGTATCATTTTCCAACTACCAATAATATTCATTATGCTTTTATTTGTATTATGCCCGATAACACATCCAAATTAAACCATTACATCCTACGATTATTTACCTTTCACAGCATACCGATCTATAGGTATAATAATATACTAACATGTTCCAGAGATAAATCCTTATAACACTGAGAAACTTATGCAAGATCAAATTAGTTTAACACTGAATTTATTCAACGTGTTTAACCATTTTTATGCTATTTAGTGAATTTATATAATTACAGGGGGTACTTAAGTAGGTATATAAAATTCATAAATGTATAATGTGTTCCTTAAACTAAAAATGTTTTGCAAGGTATAGGTACCTATAGTACCCACCTTCCCTACACAACTATCCTCATATTTTGATTCAAACAAAATTTAGAAGGTTATTGGAGCCTGCGTCTGCGAAACCGTTTTTAAAAACGTTTTCGTTGATTTTGTAGTTATTCCCGTAAACGGAAACATACCCTGTAAATACGTTTGACAATATTGTACCACAACACGTATCCTTTGCGATATTTAATGCTGGGCCCTTTTTCCAAATACTTGAATGTTCCACTTTGTTACCATTTCCCCTCTCTATGGTAATACCCATAAGGCTACTTGCAATCGAACAACTTTTTACCAAATTATGCTCTCCTGATATAATTACACCTTTCTGTGTATTGGCAAGTAAAACTGATATTACTTTATTGTTGTAGCCATTGATTTGTATGCCAATTGTTGCACTAATGATAGTCAGGTCTTTAAGAACCCAATTGTGCCCTGTTATATTGAATGCTGTCCCAACTGAATTTATTCTTAAGCCACCACTCTTCGGCCCGGTTATTGTCACTGGAGACCTGTGCCCCCCAGATAAGTGGAATTCTCCTTCGTATTCTCCTGGCAACAAAGTGATGGTGTCTCCAGACTTGGCATTTTTGATCGCAATTTCCAATTCATGTGATGTAGATGGAAAGTTACTTGCTATTTCCGCAGATAAAAGTAGGTCGTTTAGTAACTGAGCTACTATAAAACTTACGAAGAAGTTAGCCATTGAAGATACTATGGTTATACAAGATATTGAAATACATATTACTGATAGTTAATATATATTTGTGAGAATATGGTAAATGTTTTGAGAAATTAATAAATGTAAGCATCCTGAACTGAACTATCACACTTGCGTTTATATTAAATTATGCAAGAAGAAACTTAAATATTTTAGACATTTTTATGGCACAATACTTACGTGCAAATATATTTTGCTCCAAAACACTGATCTTAATGAGAAATAGTGTACCTTCTTACGTTCGCCAACCAAATGTAGGTTAAAATGCAAAGGTCAATAATGCCTCTTAAATTGGGCAACTTCGATGGATAATTAAAATTAATAACAAAGAATGTAGGCAACCAAAATGCGAATAATTAGTGATTGGTGACACTATTTATTGAACTATATTTTTATTTTCTAATGCTTTTGTCTAAGATATGCCAAATCTGAACATTTGGTTAACCAAACCAACAAAAATACGGATTTGTAGGTTGCGTAATAGATAATGGCTAACAACAGATAGACGTTATTAATTTTCAAGGTAAATATTTTAGCACAAGATATTTAATTGTCTAGCTAGAACACTAAAATTTACTTGAAATTGTCATGACTCACCTTTCCTATAGCAAATGTCGATATATTGTATTCTTACTGGGATTCTTAGTGACAAATAAATTAAAAACGGGAAAGCAATGCGATTACACATCTTATTTAGTAATGCCCCTCAATAAAATAATGACTGAAACTGAATTCGTAAAACTGTAGCTTTAAAATCATATTTGACTGTACAGTCAAATATGATTTTAAAGCTTTTTTTAGAACTTTTTTTTTAAAGCTTTTAAAGCTTTCAAAGCTTTTTTAGTTTCTGTGCCTACTACATAGTAGGCACAGAAACTAAAAAACTATTAAATGCGCAACACCTACATCAATTTTTATATTATGAGCACCACCTTAATGTAATTTATTGATTAATGTAGCTTATTTTGTATTAAGCAGAGTACCTAGAGTTTCATTGTATTGTTATTGTACTACGCTATTAATTGAACTTACATACTTTTCCTCCATTCTACATTTTGAGAACAGTTTATCCTTATATCAACCACAACCACTATTTTATTTCGAATGAAGTAAACCGACATCGGTAGAAGCGGTACTAGTATACTTATACCATCATCTTTAATTGTGTGTTACAAAAATGTGTAATCCTATTATACGATACCTATAAATATCTGTATTAGTACTAATAAATAAATCCCTATTGCAGTAATGGCTTAGGCTTAACCCGTGTCATTCAGTAAAAATGAATTCAGTTGAAAGTAAAACTTGTGGAATATATTTTGGAATACATCCCAGCTAAACACCTAATGGTAGTTGGGAACAATTATTATACGGACCGTTATTAACCAAAGCCTGCTGGTGCCAACAAAATGCTAATTAATATTCATAATGCTGTAAAGAGTTGACATTTTGACAAAGTGGAAGCAATTAAAAATTACTTATGTCTAAACTAATGAACATGTTCTCACATTTTAACTGTGACTTAGCGAGAATTTCAATCTGTATGCTGGCCTTTTTAAGGGAAACAATAAAATACTTTTCTAATTTTTAAGGTATTTACTATGTACTAGTTGTTTTAATTTAATGAAACTTATTACAATTTATTAAACGTATTTACTAAGTATTGACATTGAAAAATATAAAAGAATTTCATACTTTTTAGTAATTATTTGAGCTTTTGGCTTTTATTCTTCATATGACATAATATTAATAATATGACATAAAATTATTTAGTAATTAAATCAAATAGATTCAACGATAATATGCATTGTTTCCTCCATAACCACCTCCACCTCCATACCCACCTCCTTGACCTCCATAGCCTCCTTGCCCTCCATAGCCTCCTTGACCTCCATAACCTCCTTGACCGCCATAGCCTCCAGCACCACCGTAACCTCCACCTCCGTATCCACCTCCATAGCCCCCACCTGACCCTCCAGACCCAAAACCTCCATTATTTGCGTAGTTATGTCCCAAAACGCCGAGGCCCAATGCAGCTCCAAGGCCACCTCCAATTTTCAACCATTTTCCAAAACCTCCACCTTTTGAAAGTAAAATACAGCAAAGTTAGGTTTATAGTTTACAAAGTATAAAATTAGGATACCAAACGAGCTAAGAGTATTAATTACTATCAAATTATAACGTACGTTTTCCTTCAGCGGTGTCTTGGAAAGTTAAAAGTACTAAAAGACATAGTACAACATGAAATTGAATTTTTTTGAAGAATGCCATCCTGGCTGGGATTTCGGAGACAGAGTTACTAATGATGTGTATTCTTAAGCTAGAATGAATGTGAATTGCACAATTTTGCATGTTTTTAAACCATTTTAA
This sequence comes from Tomocerus mixtus, assembly GCA_034694165.1. Classification (NCBI taxonomy): domain Eukaryota; kingdom Metazoa; phylum Arthropoda; class Collembola; order Entomobryomorpha; family Tomoceridae; genus Tomocerus; species Tomocerus mixtus. Next base: position 2,481 of record JAQFYC010002889.1, on the reverse strand, counting down.
CAGGTCGTCATTGCGGTATAATATGCAAAATCAACGAAGAGTTCGTGGTTTTTTATTATTATTTTGTTAGTGATATAAAATTAAGTAGAACAGCCGATAAACATTGTAATAATTTAATAATTTACTAATAGTACATCAGGCCACTAAAGATTAATATTCAGGAAACCAAAGTAAAATAATTCCATTACTACATTTGTACGGAGTAAGAGAGAGCATTACTCTGTAAAGAAACTTGTTTCGCTCGAATGTGGTTGTTATCGATTATCTAGTACTTAAGTACTATGTAGGAAACAATAAGCAAGTATTAGGTAAGAAGTTATATTAGAATCCCAAATGTATTTTCATGTCATTTTTGTTACTCATAAAACTAAGTACTTATCAAGCCAGATACCGAGATACCAAAAGGGAAAAGGAACCACTAGCAGTAATTTCCTTAAAGTCAGTTCACTGACATAAGTTACACCAAGTTTAATTAAATGAGTTGAGCTACTCATTTAATGAAATTCGCAATTAAGTGTTTAATTGACATTTAAACTAATGTTTAAATGCCCTAAATAATTGTAATATAATTTTACATGGAGTTATAATCGCAATGCAAAAAATGCAACTAAATAATTATGAAGCAATGATTTAATATATAATATAGAGTATATATTATTACTATAGCTAAGATTATTATTTCATGTATTCAGAAGTTTTTGTGCCATCAGTTGTATCTTTATGCTTGTAAGTTAACAAATTAATTTACGCTACAAAATAGAAATACCATTTATTGACATTGAACATTATGTTATTTAATTATGTATTCAAAAATAAATAATAATATACATCACCAACGTTGCCACTATCAATGGGCTAGAAACCCCCATAGTTTCGACACTATTAGTCTTTTTCACACTTTCCAATACCAGAGGACCACCTTCTTGCGAATCTGCTCCGAAATTCACAACCCCCATGTCCCAATCTGCTCCTGGAATTTCTGTACCACCGGAATCAGTGGATATGCTCCATAGAAACTCTTTTGTAGCATTATTCACCAAAATTTGAGGAACCTCAGAACCTAAGCCAGGGCCCCCAGATCCCGAACTTCCAAGCCCTGGAAATTTGCTATTTCGTCCTGCTCCAATTATGTTGTGTAGATTAGTGTTACCTCCAGGAGCTACATTACCATTGCCCTTCCTAATTACTTTGTTCTTCCAGGTTTGAAAGAAACTTCCAATATTTCCAAAGGTTCCAATTGGCGATGAGGCCTCTTTAATCTCTGAACATAAAGAACCAAATGGATAATTAAATATCATAATACGGTTTGTATATATTATCTGTTGCTTTGGGTGCAAATAATGCATTTCTTTTTTTCGTGCTGAGTTATGCTGAAAGTATTTGTTCTACGCAATTCTAAGATGGAAGACGGAAACACCTATAATTTTTCAATTTGGATGAACCCTTAACAATCAAATTCTAAAATACTCTAAAAGGCGTTTTAGTAAATTGTATTACTTTTTGGTTCAGGATTCCCTTGGATGCAAGTAATTGCACAAAAGCAGGAAATAATTAAGATAAGTTGAATTTGATTAAAGAAAGTCATAATGAGTTCTTCGATTAATTAAGTGCTAATTATTAGTTTTCACTATTAACTAAGGATCGTTTGGATTAATACTGAGAATTTACTCATTGCGAATTGGTATAATATATACATTTTACTTGTGTAATACCTAATCAGTTTTCACTAGTTACAAAATATACTAGTGTTTTGAGTCGTTTGCGTTTAGTGTCTTTAAATAGTATTTTGCGGCTTTCTTGAAGGTTTACGTAGGATAGAAATAGTAATACGGATAAGACGTGTTAGATGAATCCTGTGATTGACGCGAACCAAAAGCGTCAGACCTGCACAAACCTTGACTGCCTTGGCATTAGCAAAAATTAGAAAACAATTACAAATGATTTTTAGTGTTATTTAAGAAATAGATAACAATATTTTTGGTTTCGTATTAAGGTATTCATATAGTGATAAGGCACCCACCGCGGTTTGAAACCTTGAGTATAACTCATAGTTCTGGTATCATCATTCCTCCCTGAGTACAAATTGTACGCAAGCCAGATTAAAGCATAAATGTACCAATTCCAATAATAAATTGCCATAATTAGACAAAATACGTAAGCTGCATAATTGTAGGATAACATCTTAAGGAAAACCCAATGAGTTGAAAAATTCCGTAGAATTAATGTTCCATGTTTTATGTAATTACACAAAGCATTTGCATTTGAGGATCCATTGAAATATACAAAACATATAATTACTCATACGTGTGCTGCTAGGTTTTATGAAATATGTAATTGAAAATGACAAACAAATACTGAGTGAGTGTAAATTTAAATTAAGCTAGTATCCTGTATGTAGATGTGTAAAGAAGAGGGGAGGTGGTACATGCGTCCATCCCCCCCACATTAAATTTCCTGAATTGAAGGTTTTATTGTAGCTTA
>JAQFYC010002888.1:0-23117 GCA_034694165.1 Tomocerus mixtus | reverse complement strand
ACTTATAGACAGATACTTACTTATGATAGGGCAACTGCTCTATATATCTATAATGTGCATAGAATGCTTCTGTTTTTTCTCTATACAAATACACAATGCATACACGGTGTAAAATAAAGTGAAAGTTAAAGAGCTGTAGGCTGCTCCTATTGATTTTCAATTTCATTGTCACAATAGCTTGTGTTTTGCGATCTGCCTGCCAGAAACAGGAGAAGGAGTCTGGAGAGAGGAGAAACAACGTGAAAATCAGGTTCCAGAAATTAAGTTTTACAAAAGAGATCTTTTGGCTCTTTTCTCTCTCTTTACAAGTCCTACACAACTGAACTATCAGTACCTTCACTACTATTATAGCATAGTAACTAAGGCAATCCAAAATCCAATGCAATGTGATATGGGACGAATGGGATAAAGTAAGTAAGTAGGTGGCTATGGCTAACTCTACTCTAAATATATAGAGATTCGTCTAAAGTGTGTAGTGCAATGGATATCTGTATTGTAGTATGTTGTTGTGTTGTATAAGAAATATATTTCAGTCCAGTTCCAGTTCCAGTAAGTCAGAGTCCAAGTGCAAACTGGAAACTAGCTTTTACGATCCTACAACTTCAACTCTGCTCTTCTCTTTTCTAGAACATTGAGTATTGTGTTAAGTGTACAAACACGAAACAAGCAAAAGTTGATTTAACTTCCTTTCACTACTCAAGTCAACACACTTTTACTATACCTAAGTATAATCTGTCAATATCTTTATACACATACATGATAGAAGGGATATAATAAAATAATAAGTAATGCAAGGTGGCAATCAGTAATATTTAAGATACAAAACATAAGAAACTTTAAAAAAATATAGATCAATCCATAATATGAACCTTTTACATCTTTTTATCCTTATTCCTTTATGCTGTTAACACAGGGACCAAAATTTCATATATTTTTTAAGTATTACGTATTTGTGTGAATATTGTGAAATAATTCTAGAATGCATTACCTTTTTATTTAAAAATTGATATATTTCTTACATACTAAATAGATTACTAATCGTAAGCTTTTGGAACCAATAAATCTACATTGTGTTTTAATATAATATTAATACTTAAAGCACCATAGCTGCTATATGGCATCGTTGTAAATGTTAGGTATTACTATATTTAGTAGCTAGGTAGACACAGAAATTGAAAAATGTGTTGAAATGGTAAATTGAATCTCCCAAAAGCCCCAAAAGCCAAAACACACAACTGAAGTTATTCTGCTCACTTATTTGTATTGCACGGTCATGTCAGAGTATATCCTTATTCAATTTAAGTCGCCCCATTCCATATTGCAAACTATAAGTAAGTAAAATACAACAGTACATAAGTAGTTATTGTATTAGAAGGTAATAAATTATATACCTAGTACATAGTAAATAGGTACAAGAGTGAATATTAGCGAATGCTGTGTTATGTAAGTAAAAGTAGGTAGAAAAAGTTATGACTACTCCCACTACTTTGGTATATCTACTATTCTATGATTATTATTTAGTAAATAAGCTGTTGAAGAGTATAGAATACCTTTTGTACAAGCTTTACCCGTATTTCATTTATGGTCTCGGCACACGTCCATTGCGGCGAGCCAAGCCAAGGCAAGCCAAGCCAAGCCAGGTGTGTTCCTTTGTTTGCTCCATATGTTGTTTGTGAATTGAGCGGAGGTGGTCTGTTTCTGGCTCTCTCCTTCCCTTTGGTCTCGTTTCCCCTATTCATATATTCATATCTAAGCAGCAAAAGCTATATTATTTACTTATATGCTCAGTTAGGCAATATCCTCTAGTTTTACTTTGGCTGTGGCTAATAATGCATGTACCAGGTAAGTAAGATTCGTTGTTTATTGGTGGAAAGATACCTAAAGCTACATTATATACAGTTTACATGCTTATTATATTATACTGAAGTATTATTTATGAAATTGAGACTATAAATAGCATTATACATAAATACATACAGTAGTTAAGTCAAAGTCTGCATTATTGCACAAGGATACTATTACATACAATACATAAGGTGGTCGGTTCCATGGTGGTTGTAATATCCGATTCAATCAGTCCTCTTAGTGGTTTGGCTTTTCTTGTACTTAATATGCATTCTACTGTATATACTATGTAACGGCTCCACATGGGTTTATTACTATATGCATATGTACATACATATATTACATAGATAATTCTCTTCCTTCTGTTCTTGTTTTGTGTTGGAGTTGGAGCTGGAGTTGGATGGAGCAATGGAGTTGCGTTGTGTTGTGTTGTATGTAATCATCACATCAGAAAGAATATAGAGGAGAGGATTCGAGTGAGACTGATTGGGAGTGAGTCTTACAAACAGAAACTCGTGTGAGTAACTCAACCAAGAAGCGACTCAACTGATGTTAACGTTTTATGTATGTATTTATGTATGGATGTATAGTCTACAAATAGTAAAGTCGGTATTTCGGCACTCTGTAGTTAAGTTACACAGTTAGTTAGCTATTTATTCTACGTATAAAGGAAGTATACACCTTATTTATGTAATATCTCTATAGTGGGTAGAAATATAGGTAAGAATAAAGCCAAAGAGACTCTGAACACATGTATCGTCCCGGCACAAAGAGAAAACTCGACTTGAACGATCTCTCAGACGAAACAGACAAAGAGAGACTGAACTGTTTTGTTTCTTCGGCTTATTATTCAGTCTATTCCATTCCAATCCACGTTTGTTTATCCCTATACTCCATATTGCTCTATATAAATATAGAATTCAATATTCTAAAGTCAAAATCAAATCTCTGGTCCTTTAAACTCTATTGTGTATCTATTTAACAATATCCGTATTTCCTAGTGTTAACGTAATACAGTAATAATCCAATCCAAGTCATCCAAATCCAGTTAAGGATTCCAAAAAGTAGTATCTTATATACATTTTCCCCTTTTGTAAGAATATAGAGATACATTACACATTATTATGTATATATGGCTACATGTATTATGTATTAATTGTAATATAGTGTTCTGAACACGTCAGAAGTACATTAACTTATTTGTCAGACAAGACATAGGAAAATTAGATACATACAGCTGTAGTATTTTAGATTCTGGACGAATGCAGCTGTTGTGTACATGTTCCTTTGGTTATTTTCATTTCATTTGAGTCAAGTTGGAGTTGAAGTTGAAGTGTTAGTGTGACTTGACTTGACTTCTCTTTCCTCTCCAAGCCAGGTAAACTTTATTTAAGCGTGTCGCCGACCGATAAGAACCGTCGATACACTAAGAGATTCTATCACTCAATTTATCATGAAACTACATACAGCATGCCTACTAAAGCTGGCTTGGCTATCATAAATACGTTCAGCTACAGAAACTATAACAAACGGACGGATACACGATGCAGTAACTGTAACAGTAACATAAATATTAATTTCGGTATCGTAAAACTTTGTATGTTTCATTTTCACTCACTATTGTATATTATACGAGTAGTACTATAAGCTGCAGCTTACATTACAGCATTATATGGCCACTAAAAGGATAAAACCTCAAATATGTTTCCTTATCTCTAATCTAGCTACATTGTGAAATAAAATGAAATAATTGAGAAACAGAGTGTGGACAAAGGATAAAGACAGAGCAAGGGATGTAGTACATAAGTATACGTAGGTATTCTTACTATACATATGTAGTAGTATTATGCATGCAGTTAATTTAATTCAATTCATGTGAGACGAGAGAGGAAGCGTTAATGTAATAAAACATAATATAAGTAATCAAGTTAACTGTAGGAAGCTAAGGGGTAAACGGGAAAACTACTACAAGTAAGTTTTAAATAAGTAAAAGTAAAGGAAGCAATGCTAATGTAATGCACAGCTTGTACTGTGTATGTGCGTACACATACTGATATACTATTTGAAATAATCAGTTGTATCTCTGTAAGCATCTCTGCGTTATATGCATTAAATAGTAATACCATTAGTTACAGAAGGGAGATATTAGCATAACCCTGCGTAGGATTTGTCTCTGCTGAAATAAATTTGTCCGGAGCAGACAAGGTTATGAACATGCATGCAGTTTGGAGATGATAGATGAGATCTGCCGAGTCGACAACAACTTGCATTCAAATTCAACTGCCCTTGCCCTTCTACTTTACAATATAACAAAGGAATACAATACGATACGCTCTTCTCTTACTTATACACGTCCACGTCCACCCTCACTTTACTTATGTTAGTATGTATATACTACATTAGTTCATTACATTTACATCTGCATCCATATCCCTATCTCTATGCGTACATAATGTAATGCTTTGGTTTTGAGATCGTGTCGGGAGTTGCGTTTGGTTTCGAATTTTGGGTTTGTCTGTTTGCACAGTGTAATCTAATACAGACATACATACACACATAGCTATAGGATATAATTGTAGTAGTATGATGAAATTAAATGCTAAATGGCAATTCCTGCAAGGGAAGTCCTCAACTACACCTTGACACGGACCGATGAGCACTTCTACATGTAAAGCACACGTATTTCGACAATATATCTGTATTTTACACTTATTGTTAGTATTTACATCTCTCTCACTGTGTCTACATGCGTGCACTGTGTTTCTGGTTGTGTTTGGTCAAACAAACAAAGTCAGAGTCAGAGTAGAGAGTGATGTCATAAACCATTGGCTTGGCTTTGGCTTTGGCTTTGACTAGACCAGAACGAGCACTCACGTTCTATTATACATTTCCTTTCCTTTGGTTACCTTATGTACCGTTACATACGTTACCTCTATGCATTTATGTGTTTGTGTTACATGTAAGGTCCAGTCCACTTGCTTTTGGAGTTGGATTTTGTATTTTGGCTTATGCTTCGCTTAGCTATGTAGCTATAAACATTTTAGCTCATTTCTCTTCTCTTGTATGTAATGTGTAGAGTAGAGTACACGAGCTGCGGACTTATTCATGAGTTTGAGTTTGCCTACCTTTATTATATGATAGGTATATTATGTGTATGGTATTTACTGCACTTAATATATTAGCTATTTAGGAAGCTGCACGTTTTCGGAGAGTTGCAAACATTTAGGTCCTCATTCAACCTCTCCATGCTCCATTCATCATCCGTGTGAATAGAATATATATGACAAGGAACCAGAACCAGAACCAGACCAGACCACCACACACATACCAAACCACCGCCTACAATACGAACAGTCAACAGGACAGTTAAACTAGAATACTTTATAAGTAAGCGAATAAATGTAAGCCAAACAAACCTAAAGCCACTACATGATACACTACCATAACACAATACAACGTAAGTTAGAAGGGTGAATTTATGTATGGTATGTAGAAAACCAAATAGAATTTTGCCTTTAGGTATGTTCGTATGTTATGTTGTGTTCCTGCATTTAGCTACTAAATAATGTAGGCAAAATGATATTAATATTTCCTCTCTCGCTGATAATCATACTGATAAACAGACATTAGACTATTTAAGCACCTTTTTGCAAGCTAAAGGTATAAATACAAATAATGTGCGTGGTCTCATATTTTATTTATGTTTTATGTACAAGATAGGATGTACATACTAAGTATAAATTATACTTACCTTGTGGATAGAATTTATTGTTTATATAAGTCAGTAGGTTTTATTCTTGTAGCTTTTCATCCAGACAGGACAGGGCAGAATATAAATGCATTTTAGTCTTTACAAGTCACAACGAGGATAAATAATAAAAGTTTTCGCAGAAATGTTGTCCAAAATTCTGCAGAAGCTTTTAAATAAATGCATTACCTATTTACGTACTCCCTAGCTATCTATTACCTAGTACAACTATTACTACCTGAAATGGTAAATATTTGCATTGAACGATTTCCGAGAAGAATCTTACGTGTATTTAAATGGTACTCTGTCTATACAGAGCACACATGTACATATAATCATATAATGTGTGCGTAATATGTGCAACCGCCAGAGAAACAGACTTTTTTGTTATTTGGGTGTTATAGATGGATAGATATAGATAGTAAAGAGATAGTTACGTATTTACATACACGTACACGTACATGAGTTCATGGTTAAGTGTACAGGAGGGATAAGTATTTTTCTTGTACATATAAGGTTTACTTACGTAGGTATTTATACGTTAAGTCTGTATGTTTTTAAATGTGTGTAAGCACATAGGTTGTATGTATTTGTGTACGAGTACGTGTATCCATTCAATTGGAAAGTTAGCTGATTCAGTTTGCAAAGTTAAGTAAGTATCTACACAAACAAGGCAAGGGAAGTAAAAGTAAAGGATGTTCTGTTCTTTAGGGTCTGTCTGTTATATCCTGAATTGGTTTGGTAGTTTAAGTTGGCAGTCCCAGCTGTACTCTGTAGGGAGGCTATTAGAGGCTATCAGATCAATGCAATCAGAGATTTCCCGTGTTCCCTTCACTTTCAATGGCAGACTCTTCCACTACAACCAGACAGTCGTCAAACGATAAGAAAGTCGTTAAGCACTTCTTATGTATATAAGCAAAGGATTCTTTCTTCTTATATATAAATATAATAGTAGCTAACAAGACAAGACATGCACATCACATCACAGCAAACATAAATACTTTTTTTATTTATCCAATGCAATGCAATGACAACACAATAATTGTGTTTATATCAACATTATCAACTTATATACTTAGTACTTAAAGCTTAACTACTTAACTAATCTTAAGTGACTGAAATGCAACTTCATAAATAATATGTACATATCTAAGTATTATAATTCATTGCTTGTGTAAATACATCACATCATCATAAGACACTCCACTCCATTAGCTACTTACTACTTACCAACATTCCGCATCACATCACATCAACAAAAACACGCACTACAGACATACTTAATAGACAAGTGGATTAAACTACATATAACTATAAGATAAGTCAAAGTCAAGACAACTGATTGTGTTGCTTATATTTAAGTAGAGAATGAAAGATGGACATCTTTTGAACTTCTGACTCTCTATTTACACTTACATTATGGCATTCATTATTCATCTCGCTTTTATTACTTTTATATTACGGACATAACATGTGGTAAACGTTGGAGTAACAAGAATACACGCAATTGCTATTCCCTTTTGTATTAGTCTCGTATAATGTCTGACATTATGTAAACAAGAAAAAACTGAACTGAACTGAATGTATAAATGTGCTAAGTAGTTGTATGAATAATTGTAATATATAATGTTTGCGGTCAAATTAGCTTTTGTGCAAGACAAGATTCAGAATAGTTCAACATTCAAGCCAAAAGCATACAGACAGCAAAAACAAACCCTTATTTACATAAATATTATATATTAAGGGCTGTTGTGCTATAATGATAAGAAATTCTCAGGGAAACTTGTGCTATGTGTGTATTTTGAATTTAAAAGTGTTTAGGAACATTTCTCTTTCATCATATTTACTTTTTATACTTACACTTACACTTATTACGATTGGATTTGGGTTTAGATTCTGAATACATGTATGCTAAATAGTAAGTAGTTTGTTTACACAAGGCTGGAATGCATTTGTATTTTGTATATGAGAATTGTGCATGTATAAATAGTATTAAAGATTGAAATAAGTATATTAGGCAAGGCCAGTAGTCGCAAAAAGCAGATAAATGGTTTATGCTTGCTTATACTTACATAGAATGCAAGTTATAGTGTTGTAGAAGGAAAAAGCAAAGGAAACCAACAAGTGTGGAATGTCTGTCAGCGCTAGAGTCTAATGGCTTTTTTCATAGCGGAGTTAAATAGGGAAGACGGGAACTGGAATTCTACTCGACTCTGACTCTGGCCTTTGGCTTTGAGATGAAGTTGAAGTTGAGATGAGGATGAGGATGAGAGTAGTGAACTGAACTGAATTGAGCTGAAGTCCATTGAAAATGTGAAACGCCTTTATTAGTCTATTATATTATAGTGTGTCGTGTCTTGTCGTATTATGTCCTACTAGATATGTACACAAGATAAAGCCTCATACTTACATGCGACTGCGAGACTAATCCATTGGTAATGACTCTATAATACTCTAATGTAATGCAACATTATCGTATTAGTGTTCTGTTCTGTTATGATTGGGTATAATGTATGTATTTCTACACTTAATATGTATTTGTATGTAAGTAAATTAGCAAGAGATACCCATGGCCATACAGGAAATATTGGCTATAATTTTATTGAAGAGAGAGAGAGCAGAGCTAAGAGATGATCAATATCAATGATGAGCTATACATATACATACATACATAATAATAAAAGAAGAGCAAGTGTTCGCTGTTTGCATTAGAGTACAAGTACTCCTATCTAAAGCCCTCCTTAATCTCACTTAATAATAAAAAAGACGGATGCTCCATTGCAGGCACTAAACTAAAGTAAATATTGTACATAGTACATAGTAATGATTACATTGTACCATGTAATACGTACTTTACGCCATTTAAGTACCTTTATGATGACACACTGCCTTTTGCTACAGTATAATAGTATAATACTGACAATGAGGGAGAAGAGAAACTCATTTTATCCTTATCTTGGCAAGAGTTTGGAAATTCTATTGCTGTTCTATTTCTGAATGAAAATTGTAATGTTTTTATCACTTCTTTTATTGTGAATGCGAATCTTGGAGTGAATTACTTTGATCTATCTCTGTGTATACTTTCCTGCTTTATTATTTACAAACATTTTTTAGAAAACGTGCGCTGTTTATCGCAACATCAAAAACAGCTTTATTACAATATTACCTTACAGATATATGCCTTATTATAAAGAAGACTGCTCCTTAAATAGAATTTAACTAGGTTCGTTGCTTTTATTCTGAAAAATAACTACTTCGTGGAAGCAGTTATTTTGCAAAGTTACACGAATGACACAAAATGGGTACATAAAACCAAAGACAATAAATGAGAATATACTAAAAGTAAACACGTGTTCAGAATGAACTCTAATAGAAGGTTCGGATGAAGAACACCTATCGTTTTACAATTTGATCATCTTGCTGAAATTTTATGTTAAATAGTTAATATGTAATAAGTAGAAATTGCATGGAAAGACATCATCTGCAATGCTTCAAGTAAGAACTATTTTATTAGTAAAGTGTAAGATTATCTTTGTCGTCTTATTTTGTCAACCTATACTATACTGCAAATGTACAATGCATAAAAATAGGTGTGGCACCGTATGTGGTACATACTGATATAAGTAGTTTGTAAATAGTTTGGTGTACTGTACACATTATCGTAGTATAAACTAATGCATGAATTTGAGTGCTGTATGAATAAAGTGTAACAATATATTCTCAAATCCTCCAAAGTTACATTATTACACCATTATCCCACACTGTGAAGGAAAAAGTGGGAAAAATAAAGAAATGGGTGGTCTCCATTTAGCAAAAAATACAGGATTATTGTATTGTGTGTTATGATTAAGTACAGTTGTTAAAGTAGTCTCGGAAAGAACATTAAGAACAAATATTATGCAATATTATCGTTAAGAAGTAATGTAGAAGTTTGAATATGTATGTACGTATGTATAATAATAATATGCATAAATATGGAAAGAAAGCAGAGAGGAAAGTCAAAGTGTGAAAGGAAAACATGGGACGAGAATCCATGCAATTCATTGTGGAGGAAGAATGGAAATAAAAATAAAAGAAAAAGAGATGAGGACAGGAAAAGAAATAGAGAATGTTGAATGTTCCGTTTGGAGGAAGTGTGTTATGTAATGGACGTACATAACATAAGTGTCACCCTTAAACTAGTCTGTCTCTACTCTCTACTGTCCTTGTCCAGGTCCACGTCCACATGCACAACATACAATCATACAACATACATGCACACACGACACGAGACAAAACTCTGTAGGTTATCTGTATGTACATACTACAATATGACAATAGCTACCTAAAACAACGTGGAAACTTTTCTTTAGCTAACTAAAGCACTTTATTTCTTTATACATACCTCTTGTAGATATTTTAGGAAAGTTAGCACCACTCCTTGTAATACTCATTCATATTATATAGAAATACATACTCGTGTATGCCATAGGTAAGAAAAGCTGTCTGTGCATTACAGAGAAACCCTATTAATATTAACTATTTATGTTAAGATATTTACATTTTACATTATGAATTCCTTTATGAACAATTAATAATTATGTGCATTTTTTCTGTGTTTCAGGTACGTATATTTTACCCATTTACATTCTATATCCCGCAATACGGTAAAGTACAAATCTATTATACTCTGCATATGCATATCTACGCATCTGTTGACATTTTAGTTACGTAATTGTCGTATGCCTGGTTTATACTCCAAGAAAAGTGATCGTGAAGTTAAAGTGTAAACTTTCGCTTTCCGAATTTATAGTTAACGGATTGAGGAAATTATTTTACGTTAATGTGAAGATCTTCACTTTTCACTTAATGAAAATATTTCAATAACTGGAACAGTGAATAACTTTAATTTTTATTTTATCATCTTTAAAGTATAAACTTTTTTATAACTTCGCTTTCTTTGAGTATAAAAGTGTAAAATTTATTTTTATATAGCACAACCCAGTTTTTCATTGTAAAATTTTTAAATTGAATTAATGCTGTCGTTTAATTGTTCAAAAACTGCAAACTTTAGCTTTGTGACCGATAACTATATGCATTATCCTGCCTAAGACATATGTACGTACACTATGTACGTATTAGTAAGTAGTTCAGTAGAAAAGAAAGGAAGACACTCGAAGTCTCAACTCGTTCACTCACTCACTCACCCACTGCAACAGTCAACTTAGGTTTGTGAGAGTAGAAAGTCACACAGGAAAGGAAACAGTGCGAGTGTGAGTGTCCTCTCTAGTAAGTAAGTAACTAAGTATATAAATATAAGTATAAGTGTGGATTGGCTGGTCTTGGTTGGAGTGACTATCAGCATGTGGACATGATAATAAAAGTAAGAGATTGGATGGACTTGAGTGAGATGACGGAAATGGGGAAAGGGAGTTCCTCCTTGGGGCAATGGCAGCCAAAACGACAACCGGGAACTCTTCCATTGCATCCCGTCCTTTCTTCTTTCTCCCGCACCCGCACTTTCTCCATATATCTCTCCATACATACATATATACATTATATACTTATTTACACGTAAGAACTAACCTAACATGCAATACTATATACACAACAGTGAAAGACATTCTTCTTCTACTTTGCTTTACTTTTACTTTGGTTTGCTTTTGCTTTTGCTTAGGCTTCTTGAGAAAAGTCGTTTCATTCTTTCCTTTTCCTGGTTCCTGAGCTTTCCTTCTCCCTCCTTACTCACTCACTCACTCACTCTCTTCACACACTCACATACACACTTCAACTCTCTATCTTTCATTTTCATATGGCAATGGCAAGTAAGGAATAGCTGCAATGTACTGTAGAAGGTCCTGTCTGCTATTTTGTTCTCTCCTGAGTGGCTCTTTCTTCAACCGGAACTCTCTTAGTTTCCCAGCGTGAAATTTGGCCAGCAACACAACAGCAACTCTGATCTGGAAATATTATTATGCCACTTCCCTTGAAAACTCTAAGTATTGCGGTTGGAGATTTTGCTGCGGCACTTACATATTACTTACATAACTATACTACGCAACAATATAACACCACAGAATAGTATAAGAATGGTTTATATAAAGATCATAAACACTGCAGATATTGTATATTCGTTCTATAAAGTAACTTCTTTTCGGTATTACATAAGTAAGTATATAATATTTTTATAAAGATACGTAGCAGCATTTTTGAGACTTTAATAGAAAGTACATGACACGACTGGAATATCATCACATCATATCTTAATACACGTAATCCTTTTTAAAATATTTCAGAACACCTTATTACACGTATTTATAATTGTGCTTATATGTATATTCAGAACAGGGCAGACATAAGTCAAACCTGGAGTTTTTGATACATATTTTGCCCTTGTATCTTGCGGGATAGCAATTATCTCAGTGAATAGAGTTTAATTTAAAAGTATAAGGAATTATAAATGGAAAATGAATTAAATGTATCAAAATAATCAATCTCAGGTATGTATGCTAAGAAATCTTTTATTTGCTGCCTATCGAATAAGTTCATGGCTAAAAGTCTAAGATCTTTGAGAACAATTTATTTATCAGTATTTGCAATCTCCAACCATTTTTGCATATTTATTTTGCTTTAGTATCCACAAATTACTTTCTGAGTAGGTACAATACATATGCAAACTGGGCCGAGGTAAAGAAAACCTTCTTGAGGCTGCCATTCTATTCTTATTACTTACATAAACTGATTTCTTTAGCCTGTGTACCTGTCCATGTGTGTAGTTTATAACGGCTATAAAAAATTTCGACGAATCTGGTTGCTATACGTATGAATCTAACTTGTGCCCTTGTTCCTTACTTTAAGTAAGCTCCTAAGCACTCATCCTATCTACCTCCGTATTTATATCTACTTATATATTAGCCAATGTCCTATTCATACTCTTCTGGTTTGTCTGGTCCTGGTCTCGTCTTCGGCTTCCGTTGAGTTTAGGTTGAGTGAAGTTGTCTATAGCAATTCTATCTTCTAAGAAGTGGGTATTGAGCATGGTAACGTATTTTATGTAGAAAAGTGAAGTAGTTGGGTATGCTGTATAAATATAGATGCGTCTATACTATTTCCGCATATATAAATACCTACCGATACTCTGTAGATGCATATATAGCTGTTATTCGGTCCTGGACTCTTCTCCAGTTTTCTGCACATACTATACATACATAGTTTCTTGTTCTTAGCGGAGCGCAGTGCTTACAGCATTCAAATAAGATCAATACGTGGATTCGCATGCCAGCTTTTACAACAACTGTTCATTTTTACCATTCCGACAGCGTTTTATAGAAAAAGAGGTAGAGTTCCTTGGCTCGCTTCGTTTGACTTGCTTGGGGTAGGCGTAGGGTGGCTAGATCTGACATGTCCTGCCCTTACTTAGGCTTGACTACATACGGGTATCATCCCATTGCCTATATAAATACTTATACTAGAAATATAAGAGAAAGATCCTATAAGAATGACTGTCAAGTATTTAGGTGTCTTTGTATAAGATACTACAAAGTATTTGTAATATTTATATAGCCAAATTCGAACGTAACTTTTGTAGGAAGGTATCTGTTCTGTAAAAATATAAGAGGAACTGCTGGTATGCTATGGATAAAGAATCTACATACTTTACTTACTATGGCATAGCATGGCAGTAGGTTCCTTTCCTTCAGCCTAAAACTCAACCGCTCTCTCCAAGCAAACGAGTCCGTCAGTTTGCCTTTTCTTCCCCGACGTTCCTATTTTCTGGCCTTGTCTTTGAGCATTAGAGAAGCCGAAGGCACTTGCCACACTCTTTCCCCTTTTATTCCCGCATTTCTCTACCGCTAAACCCCTCTCTACACGTTTTCTTATTCTTATACACGTATTCATGATATTATATGCAAGAAAGAAGCTTTGCTTTGAGTGCCTCGTCTCGTCTCTTATCCTCATATATTTTACATACGTCATTGCATTGTTGGTTCCACTTACTACGTTACTACTCACACACAATGTATAACTATACATGCATAGTTATAAAAATATGGATTATACTGGTAGTAATGCATCCAATAAGTATACAATCACAATTTTATACTAAGTTTGAACATATTGTTGTACCTATTGGAGCTTACACAGCTATTGAATTACCAAAGGCAAGCCAAGCCAAGCCACACTACTGAATGTGTCACACTGCAAACAACTTATATATTAAGCTTCTATCTATCTAAGTTCAGTAGGTAAGGACGGTACGAGTTGATATTGCAAAAATATATAAACTACCTTCTCACGACAGTTTTTCATATTTATATTGAATTTCCTTATCTCTTTATATGTAATATAGTAGGTAAACGCTCAAAGCCAAAACACAAAGGAATGTGTGTACTGTAGTAGTTATAAGTATTATAAGTAATGTAGACATAATAATAACTCACTATAATTCGATAGCATTTAACTGTCGTAGTGATATTTCTCAATTCTTGAAAAGAAAACAAGGTTCGAAAGAGATATGAATCTGACAAGAGTGTTTACTTTGGTTTCTTTGAGAGTTGGTTGGTAAAGGCATTGATATTTAATAGGCACTTTCTCCAATTTGGGATGAGCCGCTCTGTTTCTGATTCGCAATGCTCAATCCTAATCGCAACTTTGACAAAAGAGAGCGACAAAAGTGGTTCGGTTGCGTTTAGCTCAGAATTGAGTGAGTTGAAGCCTCAAGTTATGGAAGAAAGAATCAAATGCATGCACAGGCCAGAATTTTATTCAATAGAGTTGCTTTATATTGTATTTCCAAGTAGTAACGAATAGCAAATAGCTGCAATATAGTACAAAGATAATGATATACCTACATACTTAACGTAAGGAGAACAAAGTACTACATACATAAAGAATACAGCTCCATATGTAGTAAGTATGTAAAGTACACAATGGAAAAGAAGTTAGGTAGGCCAGGCCACGCAGGCCAAGTCAAGGAAAAGGACGGAAATTTAACTCAGTTTTTTATTCTTTTTTATTCATTCTACTTTCTAGTTACCTTTCTCTGTCCTGTCCTCCTCTGTCTTCATACAGTTTGTAAATAAGAGTAAGAGTTCAAATAGTATGTGTATTAATGTATGTAAGTTATGTAAAAGTATAGTTAACAAAGGATAGCGTAGGTTCTAAGTTTAGCTGTATCTGTACAGTATTTCTTATGTAACAAGTAACAAGCTAAGCTAAAACATAATTTCGAAGCAACCCCTTATTCCTTATACTTTAATGTAAAATACATACTACATACCTGTTTCTATTCATTCTAGTTTTCTCCTCGTTTGCTATTTTTCTTTTGAATTCAGGGCATCCAGTTCAATTCATTCAACAACTACATAGACTAGACTTGACTACGTAGTAGCTTTGTAGCTTAGCGTTAAGGTTTAAGGTACTCATGCATGTCGTTTCGTTTATTTACTACCTTGTGTGTAGCTTGTATATAGTCAAAGTAAATTTTAGGTTAGACATGAAGAATGTACATTGTAATTTCGTAGGATATATGAAACACAATACAATTCATACACAATAGCATAAGTAATAACTTTATTTCTCCTGGCAACTAACGGAGGAACGCCATGGCAAGCAAATTTTCTATTCTGTGTATTCTAGTCTCCAATTTCATACTCTTTACTTAGTTTATGAAAGAGAATACAGTTAGGCAGTAGTAGATAGATTATTACGTAACTGAGAAACCATTTTATGGAAATTGTCGAGCTGTCTGTCTGTCTCTCCGCCTGAGGAGACTGTAACTTTCGAACCATTTTGGTTTTGTCAAACGTTTTTGAATTTAGTTTTCAGAAATTGATAGAGTAGGTTCTACCGAAGAACTGTATTCGCTTTTAAGCAATATCGAGCTTACCCCGGAGTTCTGGCCACGCCCACTTATTTTTTAAATGGGATTGCAAGTTAGTAAGCTGTTGACGTAAGGAATCCAAAATTTACGCCAAACATGGTGCAATGTAAGATTTTATGAGAATTCAGCACAAAATGTCGCTTACACTATTTTCATGAAAAAATGGGCAGCTTAATGACACTATTTAGTTCAACTACTTGGCTACATCTGTTTTTCAATGGTTTATTTTAGTATAGGAATGTATATAATGTGTGTACACAGAGTCAGATAGAATAATATATAATAGTACGTCTAACATCGTTAGCTACGCTTGTATTTTGTATTTGTAATGTATAAGATGAATGATGTGATAAAAGTGAGTCACTCCGTCAGACAGAATAGAAATAGAGCAAAGCGGGGTAGCAAAGCCAAGTTATCTTTAGGCCAGAACAGGCCATAGAAGCCAAAGCCAACTCACAGAAGAATTACACAGAACTACAACTACTAAACTAAACTAAACTAGGAAACTCATGAATTTGCTGTTTTAGTCTTATGTACTATCGACTTTTGCATCTCTATATATAAAATTGCATTATTGCAGTTAGAAGCTACTTCTAAACTCTAACTCAACTACTTTCCTAAACTGGAGCAGGTTCTAGTTCTAGGGCTGGGGTACGTTAGTTATGGTCCCAAACTCAAATCTATGAGTTTCCCTCTACGTATTTGTATCTCTGGTGAACTAAACTGACTTTTCTATTGTATTTTGTACTGTATTGTACTGTGAAGACTGTGAAGACTGTGAACCATCATCCTTCCGTCCTTATATACGCTACAGATATTAAATAACATTGCATAACATCCCTTTCCTCCATAAGAAGACCCCTTTTTACTTTATACCACATTACACTACATTGTAATACCTATAATTTCGTGTATAAACATTCTGGACAGATTTTGTTCCTTTCTATGTACATAAATATACGTAGAGTGTAGAGAATAGTTGCTGAAGACTGGAGGAGGACAGGTCGGGGCAGAGTTGGCTGTTGAAGATGGCGAAAGCAAATTATCTCATACCAATCTGCCAACCTGTCAGCCCTTGAACTATATTCAGGACAGGACAAGAGTCAAGTCGATAGATTTTAATACGGATATGTACCTACCTGATGCCTATATCTAAGCAAATACTTATTCTATTGTATATACAAAATATAAATATAACTGAGAGATTCACTCAGAACTCAGAATTAGAGCAACTTGGCTTTGCATTCGTATATTCTACAGAAGTAGGTTTGTATTTTGTATTGTAGTATGCTGTGTTAGATAGACAGAAGAGGATAAACCATATGAAAGGAAAGAGGAAGCAGATTAGAATAAAAGGGTTCCCTTTTATTTCTCTCTCTCGGTCTTGCTGACTCGTTGAAGTGAAGTGAGTCAAGTTAAGCCAAACCCAAGCCCAGTCAAATCAGTCGAGTCGACATTGGAATCTGATCTGTTACGTGGCATGCTTTTACGCATTTAAATTCTCACACAGAAAAAATAAGGACTTTTCATTTCATTCCAATCTCCATCGCTCTCTTATGTGCTTATACAAAATATTTGAAGAGATATAAATACATTAAACATATATCTAAAGCGTAAGGTGGTAGCAAAGCTTATTTAAGCTGTATATAGTATTGATGTAACACAAGATGTATAATATGCATAGTAGAAACTCAATTTTCATTTTTTTGCTTTACTTACATTAGTATTTAAACTTTTTTTATATAAGTAATATATTCTTGTCCAATAAAAACATTTACGACTTAAATATATGAGAACATATTTAAACGAAATCTATGGGTAGCACAAGCAAGTCATAGTCATAATCCATTTGTACCTTAAATTCAGACACAACAATCCATCTGTACATATTATTTAAGAAAAATATTATTCGTATAATTATTTATTTACCTGGATTTCACTTTAAACCTTGATATATCAATATTGTGACATATTTTTAAGGACATACCTACCGTTTTCTCTTATTTCAAGCCAAATATGCAGTATGAACGATAAAAAATGTCCATGTAGTCCTGTTTATTCACTATACATTATTCGCTGCTGTTGTTCGGTTGGCTTTTATCAGGTACATATGACAAAAGTACACAATGATGGTTTACTTATGTACAATAATGAATTTACTTACCTTCGTATGGGTTTGTGCAGGTGGACAAAAATATTTTACTTATGTACATGCATCTGCGTAGGTGGATTTGGTTGATTGGCAATTGGCATTTCAAGGTTTCCGAAACCATCCCGATAAAATATTATTAACCGTAGTTCCTATAGAACTTTCTGGCTATATAAAATGTTAGTAGACATACTACATACATTTATTTGTACACATATAACATACATTTATAACATAACGGTTATTTCAAATTACTACATACTAGTAGGAAGTAAAATCGATATGACATATCATATAGGGACATAGCCGTTCTTTCTATGGTATTTACTACTGCTACTATATTATGCAGACACAGAACAACAAATAATGTTAGTTGAGTGAGTAAAGTAAAGAGTAAAGTAGGTAGTGAAGGTAATATACATAAATAGAAAGAGAAGTCTTGTTTTCTTCCTCAAAATTCTTAGAACAGGCAACATAACATAACGTAACGTAAACTGACTGTTGTGTTGTGAGTAAAATAAAACCGTAGGAGCTTCATGGCATATATTAACCATTCATATAATGCTAACACTGACTTGGTTCAGCTAGAATTTCAAGCTAGAAGTTAATCGAAGGAAGTGCATGCCTAAAACGAGGTAAAAGTGAGTTGTGAGGGTACTTTTCGTCTTTTAGAGTCTCTCCCACTCTCCTTCCACTTCTACTGCATCAGTTTAATACGTTATGCTGTGTAAGTAAAGTAAGGGAATGAAAACTATGTGTGTGGAGGAATATATTTAGTTTGTGTACTGTATGTAAGTAAGGTAGGTAGTAGGTAATAACATATAGTATAAAAGGAGATTAGAATTTGTGTATTCTGCCAGGCCATGCAAGGCCAAGACAAACTACATACTACTAACTGTACATACTGTAAATTGTACCTTACACTAGACACTTGCTAAAGGCTACTTTAGTTTTAGTTTTTAGGTATAAACGCTAATAATGTAGTTATATAGGGATGAGTTCCTTATATTCATATATTTAATACAGTAGTACCTATATAGCTACTTCTATATAGTAAATGAATGTATGTATAGGTATAGTTACATGGATAAGTAAAGTGAGTGAGTATGTATGTTATGTTGGCGGGAGTGAGTGAGTGAGTAGGAAAGTAGGAACTCTCATCGTTGTAAGTGTAGTTAGACACGTACATTGTAAACTAGGAGAGAGGAGGGAGGAAGATGCAGGTGTAGAGCCAAGTTAGTTCTTAGGGAGCCGCTGAACCGGAAATGATTGAATGAACGAGATGAAAGCACCTACGAATGCAAGGTATGAGGAATTAAATCAGCCAATTATGGTTTGTTCACCGACTGTCTATATACTCCTACTCCCTGACTACTCCTACGTAGGCTCGCTTTTTGGGGGAGCCTTCGTTAATTATGAGATCACAATTTTATTGGAAGGATTAAAGGGTGCTGCTAAAAATTCGCAGGTTTTACATGCAATTGAAGGACAATATGAAAATTAAAGTGTAAATATTAATAATAATAATAATAATTAATAATAATATGCATAAATATTCTAACTTTTTGCACATAATATTTAATTGCACATTAATTCAAGTTAAAATTGATTAAATAAGATAAGTAATTAAAAAATAACATTATTGATTGATAATAATTATAATTATTTTGACATTGTTTAGAGCAAATATATGCTACAACTATTATTACAATATTAATCATTAATTAGGTTGGTTTAATGGATTTGTGTGATGTAATGTTCAAAATAAATGTTAACTTCTGCTCAAACCAATGAAATACTTTCAAAATCATCAATATTTTGCAAAAACTCTTTCTAGAACATATTCTCATGTTATGGACAATAGCAAAATATTTACTGTGCCGTAATTAAAGAAAGTTCCCTTTTAGCAATACAGACTACAGACACTACATGCTACACATTGTGTTGTGAGTTGCATTGGGAGAAGCCATATCTCTCCTTTTGGTCTTCTCTATTCTCTAGCATATGTTTATCTATCCTTACTTTACTTGCTTACTTACTCGGAAAACAGGAGAACCAAAGCAACCTATTATGCTACTATATGGTATGTGTATGGTAAAGTAGAAGGTACTAGATTAATTCTCTTCTCTTCTCTGTTCTTCTGTGAGAAAGATAGTTATTTACTAGAGATCCTATAAATGTCCAGTTCTAGTTTACGTCTACGTTATTACTATTACCATGTACCTATACATACAATTCATGTATGTACTATTTTATATTATTTCATATAGAATTCGTACATAAGTAAATAAATAAGAGAGGAAATATATTAATAGGGCCCTCCCTACTTCCTACCTTATCTTATACCTTAGCCAAGGCAAGGCAAGGCAAGCAACCACGTAATTTTCCTCCAGTTGAGTTCAGACGACTGGAGTTTAGCAAGTTAACATCTTCCAGCATTCTATTCGTTGGCCCTGTTGACTGTTTTCTTATTCCGAGCACTCTGCCCTGCCTCACTCCTTTCCTTCTCATTTCCTTTCCTCTATTCTCAACTAAATTGGACTAAAACTTAAGTTACTAATACTTATCGTTAACCTTAAGGTAGGCAGTAGGCAGTAGGCATCTTCCTATTTACTATGTCCCTCTTCCAACGTATAAAATAGAAATATATTCTCTGCTCTTCCATTTCTTGCTCATGTTGTCTGTCCGTTTGCGGGACGTTTATTTCCGAATGAAACGAAACGAGCGTGGATAATGCAAGGAGCAGCCAACATACAAATACAACTTTATCCATGTGCACGAACAATTTATATTGTTAGCTCATCTTATTTTCCATCCTGCTTAGTACATAGGTACTGTCTGCACAGAGATATCTGTATAATGCTACATAATACAATACTACGTATTTATATCTATTTTAGTATGCAAGGAGCTACAAAGGTAAACATATAACAACGTAACTAATGTAGAATTTATCTGCTATGTAATAATAATGAACCACTGATGAAGGTATACTTACCTACAGAAGACTCTTTATCATTATCCAATTCTTCTTATTGTTAGTACCTTATCAGACATTCACATGATCACAATTGCATAGCATTTCAATCTAGAAAATATCTAGATTACATCTATATGTATACTTACACAAAATAATTTTGTATAAGTAAGTATGTGGCTGCGATTATAACACTTATGTAATTGATTGCTTAAAGTGTATCTATGTATGTAAATGAACATAAGGCAAGTATTTACTAACACGAATGGTGATTTTCTACTTATAAGGTTAACGTAACAATGCGACAACATACAATTCAGCTATTGCAGCGATCTAGATTAAAATACATTTTTTTTTCTATAGCTAAGTAGTTAGTCAGTCCAAGACTATACTGTATACATAAAAATGAAAATGGAGGAAAGGTGCCTATGTAGATATAGGTACGTATTAATATATTTACCTACAGAGAATGATAGAACGATATCAGCCCTGACATTAGTACATAGAAATAGCGTCCGTGGTACTTATTAGAGTGTAATGGAAGGGAGAAAACAAAGAAAATAGTGAAAGAGAAGCCAAAATGCAGGAACAGTGAACATGAAGAGTTATGTAGGGCTTTGTGTTGATGTTGATGGGAGAACTGCACGCAAAGATGCTCTCTCCTCATTCATTCATTCCCTCACTCACTCAACTCAACATACATAACAAGAATTGAAGAAGGAAACGAGTGTTTAGTACCTATTTCACCGAAGTTGGACTTTCTCTTTCTAAATAGTAATACTTACCTGGTCTGGTCTAGGATCTTGGTTACTTAAACTTGGCTCAATATCATTAGTACATACATAGCTATCCATTACCTACAACCTACAATACGGAGTACATACAGGTACAATATCCTTAACTATTTATTTAGGTACCTTACGTACATACTTAGGTATAAAGTTCCCGACAGTCTACAGTCTACATTCTACATGCACACGGAGAAAGGCGGAATGCAGTGCAAACTGCACAACTGTACTGTAGACTGTATACTGTAGACAGGCCAAGGGAAGGGAAACTAACGAAAGTAAACTGAACTTGCCAAATGAGAATTTATTATTCCGTCTGCTCGGTGCTTCTTTGCATCCACGGAGTACAATATAAATGCCCAGTCTCCCTGGTTCCTCCATTCGGGCATCTCTACACTTACACTTTCACTATCTATAGAAATACTTATATAAACTACAAGTAAATGTACGTACGTACAAATAAAGATAGGATATTAGAGTAGAACAACAGAAATCTTTTCTCTTGTGTTTTGTACTCCTGTGCACATCTCATTTGATTCTCCTGGTTGTCTGTCTGTGGAAAGCGAGAGAAAGCACGGCTTTGGGGGATATTCTCCTGGTTGGGTTTGGTTTGGCTGATGAAAGGATGGAAAGAGTCATTGGGACTTTGAGGGGCTCCTTCAGCAGCAACTCTCCAACAAAACCAACCAACTCAGTTACTAATAACAAAACTACAGTACAGATAATACATTACTTACTTATACCTACGTGTTCAGATAGTGTTCTCTCCTCGCTAGATAATGCGCCTAACTTGTGTCTGTCTACTATTTGTATGTACACCTACTTAGACTTTAGACTTTACCACAACACTTCACTGTAGACATACAGTACCTATACAGTACACAAAACTACAATAACTTACACACAGGCACATTCATCTGTAAATTGTAAAGTGTAAGTAAGTACATCACCTACTAGCACACAAGACTGAATTGGATCTCTGTCTGGAGGAAAATATGTAGGGCAAGCTAAAATGCAGTATTCTCCTGTAGGTACTTATGTTTTGGTCTACTTACTACTTACGTTACGCTATCCTCTACATATATATATTGTGAAACACAATACATAATACTAGTATCTACGTATTTTATGTAGGTACATATAAGTAAGTACGTAGTGTTTCTAAGAAGAGAAAATGTGCCGAAGTGAGTTTTGGCCAGAAAACTGCATTGCTTCATAATGCCAATAGAGAAAATACAGACAGACTAACTTGCCTTGACATTTCCTCTGCAGAATGTATCTATACTTACCAGTACCAGCAGTACATATTACCACAATATCCTACAGACACAGATAGTTGGCAAACTCTAACTTTAGCTTTAAACTAAAGATGTACATTTACAATACTAAGGTATCCATACAATGTACCTACTACAATAAAGTGTGCAGGAAGAGCTAAAAGTGTGAAAGCTCGAGCTATATAAGTATTTTGTAGAGTATTAGAGAAATAGAGAGAGACAGATTGGTGTTGAGGAAAGCCGGAAGAGGATAACATAAGATAACATAACAAGCCAAAGCCAGAAAGTCAAAGGAAGCTATACAGTCAAGTCAGCAACCGCATTTTCACCGTTTGCGAATTTACACTGTATATATAAGTGGGCTATATAAAGTTGGACTTGAAATTGGAGTTACTACTTGGCCTAATTGTAGATTCAGACTTGTCTTGGTCCTCCCAAATAAAAATGATCCAATCTAAATGTAATCGTACA
>JAQFYC010002887.1:0-23122 GCA_034694165.1 Tomocerus mixtus | reverse complement strand
GGTGATTATCTTGTATATAATAATCAAAATGTGTTTCTATGGTGATTATCTTGTATATAATAATCAAAATGAGTTTCTATAGGGATCATCTTGTATATAATAATCAAAATGTGTTTCTATGTTGATTATCTTGTACATAATAATCAAAAGGTGTTTCTATGGTGATTATCTTGTATATAATAATCAAAATTTGTTTCACTTAATTTTGGTTATATTTCCAAAGAAACACTAAAGTTTTTTAGTCTATGGCTCTTGTGTTTAGTAGACAGTGACCAATCGCATGTGGTTGTAGTTGAGTATGAATCAGGGATCCCTTATCACACTTTCGTCTTATTAATTACGCCTGCATAATATGTTATAATAATATTGTGGCATAACCAACTACTTACTACGTTCTCATCTCAATAATAAAGGATGTTGCATATTTATTAATCTCACTGGCTGACTGCTAAGCTAGATTATCACTGGAATGTACCTAGTAAAGGTAAATTGATAATATTCGAAAGAAAAGTACTTTTAATTTCAGCACAATAGTTTGCCATGCGAAAATGCTTACAAAATTGAAGATGATGCTAATAGTTAATACATAGAAGTAGTAGATAAGATTACAACTAGTGACTATGACTACACTACTTATACAGTGTAGCACCTATAAAAAGATTAGCATATATAGATACCTATGCTAAATGTATTTAGCTTGTCTATGAGATACCTATAAAACATATAAACTACTTATAGGCACTTAACAATACATATAAATGATGTGAACAATGACGAAAGAAGAAACTGAAAAAACGTGGAGCTCAATCTAGCATTGCAAATTATGTACCTACTATATGAGTTACCTAGGTAGGCTAGATTGCAGTGTGTGGAGGCTATCCATGTCCATGCATTCTTGTCCAGGATGAGTATTAAGTAAGAATGTGCTATGCTGGAGTCAGGCAAGCGAGACCGAAAAACTACTTTACGAAGTTCGCTCGTTAGTTAAATCATATGCACAAAAAGATACACACTTTCAGCAGTAAAACTACCTGTATTCCTTTATTACTACATACGACATGTAGGCTACGTACCTACGTGCTGCCCCAATTGAATTTATTCTACTCCATCGTAATTAAAGATGTATTTACCTACATAATATGATTACATTACTACAATGCAATGAATTCTAATGTTATGGTCATCTACATACATAATATCCATAAAGCTCTGCTACACAAATTAAAATGCTTCCTCATCTCTTTTAACGTTACCCCTTTGTTGTTGCAAGCCACCAGGCTACAAATGCCAATGCCAAATACACACAAACGTACTGGAGCTGGATATAATTTCTGCTTTTTAATTTGCATTTACCCCAGCCAGTCCCAATCCTTACTATTGCTATTTAGTTGGGGATCATGCAAAAACTTAAGTAGAACAATAACTAAAACTCAACTGAAACTCAAGGGGAATTATATTTTCTTTCGGTAACAGTTTAATCGTCTCCTTGACCAGCTCAGGTCTCCTCGCACAATTTATTCCAACTCATCGTCCACACTTTATAGTATTAGACGAAATTCTTTTCAGATAATTTTTTAGTGTTTTTATTGCCTAGCTATCCGTAAAGAAGGAACGCAGTTCCAAATAAGAGTGAATCAGAGTGATATACTTATTTTAGCTGCAGAAAAAATTATGTAATAGCAACAAGTAATTGAAGATTCATAATACTTTGACTTTACTGCGGTTTGAAGTGATTCCCCCTTCTGTTTCGGATTATTCGGAAATCTTCAATTGAGTTATTATTTGAAATAAATACAGAAAATAGTATTTATCGTTCCAGCGAAGTGGTACAATTAAAAGTGTGAATTACAAACAATTGCCTGCCTGGAAATTGGAAGGTAGTTAATCAAAATGCTACAGCCACTATTTAAAAGTTGTGTCGGAACGCTTTTGGGTTTGTGTTTACTGGCAGAGCTAAATTATGTAGCAGCCAAACCGGGTCATGTTTATTTCAGCCAAGGTGCAAGTAGTTACCAGTTCGATATACCTGATGCTACTTCAGCAGGTAAAGCGATACAAAACTGTATTTTATTTGTATATAAACTATTAATTATGATTGTACCTCTTCTACTCTATGTAATGCTTAATGTACCAACTACAATTAGGTATCGGTACTTATCGGTATCACATGAATCACATCTCACATCCCGATATCTGCATGCATAGCGACGGTATAAGTATCTAAATATTCAGCAGTTTGAATTTCATATGATAGTTCCCAATATTTTCAAAAAGCTTAAAAAGGAAGCATTGGGGAGATCAAACCTAAACAAATAGATTGTACGGTTCAATCTACAAACTTTCCGAAATATCCCAAATGAGCCCAATCGAATGCCCAGCCTTAGGAGAAGCAGCTAGATCAACCCAGAACGAACCCAAAGTAGTCTTAAACCAATCCCAAATCAATTGTTGACCCAATGTGACCTAAAATATCAAACAATGTGTTTAGCCACACTTAAACGACAAAAGCTGCTCACAAGGAATTTAATGAACAGCTAAATATACTGCATTTCTCCATTTCACCTTTTAGCACTTTCGAATGCAAACCAGCCGAGTTTTAATTAATCACACCAAGTCCCAATTTTATTAGGTACTTAAACCCAACCCTAACGACATAAACATAACTAATTTTTCTTAGTTTTAGGTCGGGTTGGCTTTCCTGGATACATAGTCCAAAAGAGCTCTATAGGGCACCTTTCTCTGTCCCTTGTTATCAGAAATTGTGGCTTCTCACTCAGAGACGTCCGTGAGAGCATTCTTTGGTATAATATGTAGCTTACCTATGCAGAAAAATAATACCTCCAAGCGAGTTGCGGGTTGGTGTGGGGCTGTATGTATATTGCATAATTGCGTAGCAAGCAAAGTTGTAATAATTGTTATAAAACAAGGCTTATTATATAATATTATTTAATTTGACTTCCTATCCTATTTAACCAAATATAGACAACCAAAGCATTGCATACGTTAATGGAGTAGTACCTGTCTATCTAAGTTCCTGTCGTACCTATCCAAATAAAGTACCTCTGAGATTGCATTGTGTATTATAAGAGAAAAACTTTCTACCAAATAGTTCGTTTATGCTAAATAAGTAAAAATTGAACCAATTAATTCTTTGTGGGTAAATGGGCAAACACTGCCACGGAGTAGTAGGGGTCACGGGCACCGAATTATATTTTCCACAAACGGTAAATGCTTTATCATTCGAAATCGGCTGACCTCACTAATCCAGTGACCTTTTATGACCTCAGAGTAGGTGTGTTATTTACAAATGGGGAATCATTCGAAAACAGTTAGTTAGTCAACAGTTAGTAGGTAGTCTAACAAAAATCTAAGCTCGTTGCTTGAGCTGTTTGCCAGTTTATTCCTGTATACTATAGTGACTGATATGATTAGGTATATGATTGTATTAAAATTACGGTTTATTAAGCGTATAGTACACTATACCCGTGAAGTCGATACCATTGTAATCTGTAATTCGCTAGATGTGACAGATTAACTAGGTATTACACTTTACATTACGCAGCGACACTGTTCACTCTCTGTAATCTACACTATTATAGTACTTCTACATTTTGGAATGGTAATTATATAATTGTTTATTTCTTAAATACCAGGTACCAGCCACGCTGACTTCGAAAAGTCTTCTGGCT
This sequence comes from Tomocerus mixtus, assembly GCA_034694165.1. Lineage (NCBI taxonomy): Eukaryota > Metazoa > Arthropoda > Collembola > Entomobryomorpha > Tomoceridae > Tomocerus > Tomocerus mixtus. Next base: position 19,433 of record JAQFYC010002887.1, on the reverse strand, counting down.
TAATTTTTCCTGGATTTACACTGCAAAATGTAAAATCTTTGAAACCAGCAAAAACTGTGGATACAGTGCTAACGGAGGCAAGCAGTCATGTAAAAAGTGAAGCAGCCATTGAACCGAAGAGGACACAAACAGGAGGTGTGGAGCCAACAAAGAATGCCAATTCTAACCCCGAAATAATAGGGGCAAAAAAGGGTGAGTTTGCAGACAGGATCAGTTACATACAATTTCATTAAGATATAGAATATTTTGGGGAGGGGAGATAAGTTACGTAAAGTTCGGTTAGTTACTACGTAAGTGTGTATGTATGCATCCTTACACGCAAACAAACGCATGCATATTTAGGGTTACATGGATGGTAGTAGGGTCTACATGGATTGTTCCCAAATCATCCATGCAAATTAATAATTAACATGCAACTAATCATAAGAAACATTTTAAATCTACCTTTGCATATTAATTAGCTCCGTATGATCAATGATGGAAAAGTAGACAATAAGCTATCCCTGTCTATTTTCTAGAGATGTTCTCTATCGTTCCAGCATGAATGATCATTATTTCCAAGCTGTGAGATTTTGGTTTATAATGTGTCTAGAAGAAAGAGTACGTTTAATCTATGTAGTCTCTACTACTATTAGGATGTACTTATTATTGTGTAAATTGTAGTTCAATGTATCTAAGGTGCTGACATTTTGCTGAAGTTGGATTCGCGAACCTATGCAAATATTATAAACGCAAAATTAGAAATAAACCCGCAAGAATCGCCTACATTATATTTCCTACTTTATAAAATGGTCAATTTCAATACAATTCATATGCAAAACGCTTGATGTGCATGCATGTGACATGTGGTGGGTAACTGGGTATTTAATTTAGACTATTGTCTGCCCCCAATGCAATGCAGTTAGTTGTTTTTATAATAAACAATTTTCTTTAAAAACCTTCTTTTATTGTTTCTAGTTTCCGAAAAAGAGATACACCAAGGAGCGGCTAGCAGACCAAGACCTGAATTTATCAGGTTACAGAAGCCTCAACATCAATTTGAACCGGAAAGTTCAGAATCAAATTACGACAGTCGAAGTTCCTCGGAAAATGAGGCATGGTCACCCCCACCAAAGAAATTCCATAAGCTTCCAAAATGCAGTCAATTAAAATGGCCAATTTCAAATCCAGAAAAGAAATGTTACTCTCCTCCGTCATCTATCCGTACTCGTCAGGTTCAACCCGCATTTAACACACGACTCTTGCCAAGGCCCATTTCTCCAGTAGGCCCTGGTCAAGCGCTACCAAATTTTAGGAGTGAGTCCCCCTTCCCACCCAGACCTCAACAAAATTTTGCACAGTCCAGCAATTTCCATAATCACTTTTCTCAATCGGAACCACGAAGGGCCCCTATGACTTATGCAGAATATAAAAGCATGTACTCAAATAATCAACAATCCTACAATGGAGGACCACCTAGTTACGATTATGGACACCGATCAACGGCATCTGGACCAAGTTACAATTACGGACAACAACCGACGACAGCAGCACCAAGTTACAGTTATGGGGGGCAATCTACAACATCAGGACCGAGTTATAACTATGGGCAGCAAAAATCTTCTTCTGGCTATGACAAAGGGGAACAAAGTAATGGGCCAAGCTACAATTATGGTCGCCAAGATACAACACCCGCTCCTAACAATTATTACTACCAATCTTCAACTACTGCGGCACCACCAAGCTACAATTATGGACAACAACCACAATCGAGTTACAACAACGGATACCAATCGACAACAGAATCTCCAAAATACAATGGCTACCAATCTCCACCGAAGCCACCTCCAAGCTATACTTACTCACAAACACAATCGCCTCCAAGTTACAACTATGGCCAACAATCGACTACCCAAAAGCCGCCTAGCTATAGCTATGGACACCAATCGACAACTAAGGCCCCAAGTTATAACTATGGACAACAATCGACAACCCAATCGCCCCCAAGTTATAACTATGGTCAACAGTCCACCACTCAAGCGCCACCTAGCTACAGCTATGGTCAGCAATCAACCACCCAGGCACCCGCAAGTTACTATAGTGGATACAAATCTGAAACACAAGCACCACCAAGTTATAACTATGGCCAACAATCGACAACACAATCGCCCCCCAGTTATAACTATGGACAACAATCCACAACCCAAGCGCCACCTAGTTATAGGTATGGACAGCAATCGACAACCCAATCGCCCCCCAGTTATAACTATGGACAACAATCGACAACCCAATCACCACCCAGTTATAATTATGGACAACAATCCACAACCCAAGCACCACCTAGCTATAGCTACGGTCAGCAATCAACAACCCAATCACCCCCCAGTTATAACTATGGACAACAATCCACAACTCAATCTCCTCCAAGTTATAACTATGGCCAGCAATCGACAACTCAATCTCCCCCAAGTTATAACTATGGACAACAATCCACAACCCAAGCACCACCTAGCTATAGTTACGGTCAGCAATCAACAACCCAATCACCCTCAAGCTATAACTATGGCCAAGAATCGACTACTCAAGCACCACCAAGCTATAGTTATGGGCAACAGTCAACAACGCAAGCACCCCAAAGCTATAACTATGGTCAAACTTCTACCACTACAACTCAATCTCCTCAAAGCTACAATTATGGTACCCAGGCCCCACCAAATAACAATGGTGGTGCCATTCCAGTCCGAAATGACGGCTACGGCCAAGGTAACCAATCCCCACCTTCCACAACGGCTTTGAGCACCGGAAACAAAGAAATCGAATTGTACCAGAAACTTTTAGCCTTCCTGTTGCAAAGACTTAGCAGTAGCAATGGACTCTCCACACTCCCCAAACCTCAATCTGTCCCAGCGCAACAAGGTCAAAATTCGAATGGAAGACAATTTCCACAATTTTTAATCATTGACAGGTCACAATCAATGTCAAGTGCTCCTCAGCAGCCACCTCCGGCAGGGAGCGCTCCTAGATTACTTCCACGTCCAATTTCCCCGTTGATCAGCTCTCCTGGGCGTCAGAATTTGGCAATCCCACCTTCTCCACCAAACAATAACAACAAAGTCAATGAAAAAACTCCAAAACTTTTACCCCGGCCCATTTCCCCGATATCTGGTGTCAGGCAACATGAGACACTCCCGGTTCCCGCAGCATTCATTGGTGGACCATCAGACACGAGACCCAGCAGGAATAGCTACCAGGGTGAGTCACCTCCCCCAAGTAGCACTACGACAAGTAGTCCGCCACCATATGGCTACCAATCTTCCACATCGGACCCAAATAGTGGTGGCGCCATTCCTGTCCGTAATGATGGCTCAACTAGTGGAGGGTATGGACAAGACTCACAAAATTCTAAGAGCAGCAATGGCTATGGACAAGGGGGAAGCTCTCAGATGGAGTCTACATCAATGACTCCTCCGCCTAGTAATGGCTATGGTCAACCTACCCAGGAGACTCTTACCATAAGAAATGAATATTCGCCCCCTGCCCCTAAAGACAATAACAACGGTATGGTCATGCATTCCGTTTCAGTTGTATCATCATCCCATTCTGTACGAGAGGCTACAAGTTCAGAAGTAGCAGAAGCATTCAACGGGTTTATAAATCAACCAGCTTCAGACCCTTTTGTATTTCCACCTCCGGCTAACAGGCAAGAAGAATCCCAAAACTCAAATGTGGAATATGGACAGCAAGATTATAACATTGGTGATTCTTCCAGTGGCAATGGGAAAGATGTAAACCAATTTTTCCCAAGCCCACCAGATTCTCAAAACCCACAAAACCCTGATGGTGGGTTTCTTCCACTGTCCCCGCCGAACAATGAAAAGGAAAGCATGAAAGAAGAAAAGCCTGTCTTGGCAGAACCATCCGGGGGAACTGGGCCAGTGAACATGGAAAAGCCGCAGATGAACAATCCATTTGAAAACTCAAATATGCAAGCTCCGTCCGTGGTCCCCATTGTACCTACAGGGGATTCACCCGGATCCATGTCAATACCACAGGGCCCGATTACAGCCCTTGTCATCTTCCCATTTTCAGGGAATGACACCAACATTAATTCCCAGCTGGAAAGTATCCTTTCTTCCCAAGATGGCAGTGGCCTGAAGGCCCCCTCTCTGGTAATCAACACACCAGCCAGCAATGACGAAGAAAAAGAGATTTTAGAAAGAATATTAGGGCTAGCAAAGAAATAAAAGTTTATTTCTTATGCCTCCTTACTTTAAGTCCATAAATACTGTTTTAATTTTAATACATACATAGCATAAGCACCTAATTAATTGCCTACTATTGTACACTAATTATTTTATCTATGGTACAAGGTCTGCTGTCTGTTGTAAGAAGGGGAGATCTTCTTGAATGAATAAAAGCGCATTTTAGATATATGTACTTATAGTACCTAAATTATTTTTATCCGTTTAAAGGTCTCAGTCTTAAGAACTGGAAACTGCATGTGAAATACAAGAACAATTAATAGTAAATAGTAATTGTCAGTATATATAAAATATAATAATATGTAAATAAAAATTAACAAACTAAATATACCTGTGCATTGGGTGGGAATATTATCTTTATTTGTTACAGAATTTTATTTCGTATTTACGCGAATAATATTGAAAAAACAGGTATAAATAAATTAATAGTTACCTAGTAGGTATCTTAATACATTAGACATAACAATAATAATTTAATGTATTTTTGGAATTAATACGTTAAACGTTACATTACAATACAATCGACAAAACTCCATAATAGTAGTTAGATTAACTAGTATATAATTAACACGTTAAATAGCGAGGTCCACACAAATAGTAGATACATAGTACACACTATTGCATAGCATATTTATTTTCTGAATAGCAGTTCACATTACTTTTACACATGTTCGGCATTCGGGAACAGTTTCTTTTTCAATTTTATGTACAATTTTGACTAATATCTACAATTTTATCGTGTGCGTACGAAGATTTTTTACGCAGAATATCTGAGGAGCCTTGTCTAGTGTCTATGGGTAGAGGTGCCCACTAAAGGGAAACGTTACATTTTCAAAATGACTACAATGCAAGCCACTCCCACCCCTCCCATGGAAAAAATAACAGCTCCTCCATCTGCTCCACTCCACTAAATGTCCAAGTGGAAGCGACTCCTTAATTTCTAATTCACATCCATTTACGTATAAATAATAATGTACACATTGATCAGGTATTATTTACAGGCCCCGAAATCTTCCTACCACAAAACCCTCAATCTCTGGAAGAAAGGTTACATTACAGCTAAATTAAACTTTTTGGGAATGTAGGAAGGGTGCAAATAGGATCAATGAAATTCACTGGATACCAGTTGTAGAAAATGGATAAGTTCGGAAGGATGGTATCAAAATTTTATGTTGAAGAAGATTTCGGAGGCTTTGGGGGTTGGGAAAATTGGACTTAATTACCTAACCGCTTGGCGTCAATCACATTAAAATGGCCACACAACACAAACATCAGTAATAATAATAGTCAAAAGTGGCTTGCTTGATGCAAACAAGTCAAAAGTAGAATGGGTTAATGGGGTCGGGGTAGTAGTACCAAGCGGTTTAGGAATTTCTGTTAAATGTCCAATGGTCATGTCATTGACCCCAAGAAATACCGTTTATCTCATCGTTTTTATTTTGCTTAATGTGTACTTTTAAAATGGGGGAGGCGGAATGGACTGGAGGAGAAAGTATAACCTGGTATTGCATTGGTACCACTTGAAAGATAAAACTAGCATTTTTTTCATACCTATACTACATTGCACTCTATACATGGTTCTATTTGAGGGAACGTGAAAAAAGCGGACAGTCGATTTCTTTTTAAAGGTCGCCTGCGACCCCAACCAGGTTGGTACTCTAAATGTCTCAATTTTCAGTCGTGAGGATGTTTATGGCTTTATCCAGGCATCGTACTACCGAACTATGGATGTCATATCTGCAGTAGACGGATGTGGTGTCCTATTTTATATCTCGTTGAAAAATTTTAATGTACAACCTCCTTTCCTTGTTCTAAACTTTCTAAACTTTTTGAAATACAGAGCTGATTAGCTCGTAAAAGAATTTAAAGTAGGTAGTAATTTTATTTTTTGAAATATGTATCTGTATTGCCATTTATGGGAAAATAGGAGTGTTTGTTTTTCAGAACCAGTAACGATAATTATGCCTATATGTTTTAAAGATCGGCAAAAATAATGAAGAAAAATTTCGTTCAAAGATACTGATATGATTCCTTTCTCCTTATGCCTTATGATAATTTAAAAATAAGTCTATCTTTAATTGTTAGGCCAATCTATTACGCACCGCATTTCGTATTTTAAATGAACACCAAATAATAGTAGGTTGTAGTAATAGTAAAAAAATTAACACGTTGGTTGTATTGGCTACTTAATGTAATGACAATGACTGGGGCCATTGTTGATTTACTATAGTTAATATACATTATAGACTACTAACTACTTATTTTCCAGTCATTCAAATGTCAAACGGGGTATTTAGGTTCGGGGTCTGATTTTAAATAAAATCTTCCACTACTTATTAAAGCCGTATCACACCCACCTCCTCCACTCAAGCAATTATTTCAATGAGCAAATTCTTTCGAGAATAATTTGATTTTACTGCTACTTTCCACATATCATGATGAAGAATGGGGAACTGAGCCAAAGTGGACCTCTGTTTTACGATTACTTATTTCTTCTATGACAGTCAACTAACTACACTCATGAGCGGATGAGCCATAGTTTAGTAGATGGCTGTGTTTTTAATTTTTAACGTTTTTTAAAAACAAGAACAGTATCGGAGAACCAGTATATCAACAGACCTTCATTCATTGCATTTATATTATAGGAAACCTCCCGTAAAGGCAAGAGCTTGAACCCAGTCAAACATTTAGCGTTACTGACTTAACAGAAAAAGGCTACTGTCTCGAGAAGTCTCTTTGAATATGTAATACTAAAACAAAGTTATTAAGATTAAGGACACTTGATTAGAAAAACTAAGTGGAAAATTCAACCTATTGAAATACTTGTCACAAGAGTCACAACACAAAAGAAATCGTCCCTAATAAAATTGATATAATTCGAGACTAACTATTATAGTAAATAATAAGCTTCGCGCTATTATAGTTAATTAGTAGGTTGCTTCATGGCCTGCCAGTGTATAAAGATTCACTCCATCGTCGCCTCCAGTTGACGGCACGTCCGGATTTGGCCGGCTTTCCAAAGCAATCACCTTGTCTTCCCTGTGAATTACAACAACTTTATTTTAAAATCATATTATTTTTTTATATACAATAGGTATGTAGTAAGTAACTCTTTAAGATGTGGAGATAAAATAATCAAACGGGGAAAAGTCAGAAAACTAAGACAAAAATTAATACATATCTTATCGATGTCACTTTTGACACTCCTTACAGCGAGGTTTAAAAACATTGAAAGTTTACGTACTTTTTATTCTTTAAACAGCTAGCACAACAAAATAATATACTAACTTCAACGAAACTGCTTTAATCAACCAATAGTCCCAGTCTCATCACTTTTGACTCGATATTAAGTCATTGGTGTCACAGAGACAGTCGATCATAAACGTAATGTAATGTAATGTAAAGGATTGGCCCCGATTGTAGCTTAAACCTCGCTGTATTACGAAAAGCAAAGCTGGAACACAAATCCCGGCTTAATGACTTCATTGAGCCATGAGCAGAGCACAAACAAGGTAATGTCTGTTGTTCAAAAATTGAGTGTCACATTACTCAGGTCATCTCTCAGCATAGCAGAGAAAACTACAATTTCTATTAGCGAATATCTAGTTATGTCATAATGAAGCATGTAACAGAATTCAGATAAATCAGCATAAAAATCAGAAACGTTCCGAAATCTGACTCTGAAATCCCACCCAACCTTTTGCATTAAAAGCTAAAAACATCATTACTGAGTACAAATTTTCAGATGACTGAAATGGAAAATATTTTGTTTGGAATACAGGGAATTAGTGACCCCATTGACGTTTGCTCGACGGAAAAACGTTGTTCTCCTTCGTTCCACAAACAGTATTTATTAGAGATTATGAATATCAGTGACAATTATTTTTACACTACGACTTCAAACGGCAAAGGACACGAAGCATATTCGTATTATTGACAAGTATATCAAGTATATGGCTAATATATAAAAAGCTAACAATGTGTATCTCCACAACGTAGGGATTTGGGCTCGACAAAAATTGTGGAGAGGGTTTCCTTGAGCCAAATTATTCAGGATAAATAAAAAGCACAATAATTTTGGCGCAAGTATTGTAACACGGTGGGATGGGACAACCAAGCAAACTAATATCTTGCCACTGCATTGCATTGGCTGCATGATGGGAAGGATCGAAATATCTCAAAATCCCATGAAACGTGAGGTCTCATAATAACAGGTTTCTGATTTTATTTGGTAACATGCGACATGGTCAACCCCACTTGAAGCTAAATCATTTATATATAATCTATAAAGACAGGGTAAGAAAGCAACGAAAATAGCACCATCCTCATCATGCGAAGCTATTTCTTAGAGAAGTTCAATAGTTTCAATTCGAACACCACCATGTGATATAGAAGAATTTCAGTACAAAAATTAACTGCATATTGAATTTTCGCATTGTTCGTATGCATAATACGATGGAAAATGATATAGCAAAATCATGAGTGCCCAAAAGTATTTAATTCACAGCCAAAGCTAGGATTGCTGTAGGGAAATGGGAAAAGAGAGTGTGAAATAAACTGAAAGTTATTGTGAGGTAGAAAAGAATCTAAAGGTATTTACTTTCAATTATGACAGTACAATGAAAGTTGAGCGTTTGAAATTGAGATAGAGTTAGAGAAAGTATTTCGTCTGCTGAATTAAAAATCAATCGAGTGAGTTCAATTTACAACAGAGAATTTTCATGTCCAGCGAGGACGTAGAGATTGAAGCCTGTTTCAGTCGCAGCCACACTAATAGGATCCGATGGTTTACTTGACAAGCACACCACCCTAAAGCGACAGATGAACCAAAAGCCCCAAACAGAGTTTAACCACAAATATCCATACCTACCCACTTATGTGGCGGGATAAGTAATGCTGAGGCATTGGACGATCCTCATGGCAAAACAGGAAATTAGTATCAAATTCTACGTTAGTATATTGAAGGATTTGATAAATAATAGATAAAAGTATCCCTTGTTCGTACATAATGCTATTCAATTGGCATTAAAAGGTATAATAAATTGCTCAAAATATTATTCTACAAAGAATCTCCATGTAAGTGAAGGGAAAGTGGGGAGGTATGCAAATATTATATCGTCATATAATATAAACAATGTCGATACAATTGAGATAGCGCCCGCCGTGACCCATGACGTACTCAATGAATAGTTTAAACCTTGAATTGTCAAGTAACTAAAAAAAATTAATAATTTCAATTACCTATCAGATCCAAGCAAACGAAATATTCTACTCTGGTCAGTAATTTCTTGCGTAACTTCACCATTTCTAAAATTCCTTCCCTGCATACCATGTTTATGAAATACCAAGACGCTATCCGTTAAACAAACTGAAATAGAAAAAAATTATGGTTCGAATATTAAAATATCGGTTACATACTTAACTAGTAAACATTAATAAAAATTTCACAGCTTTGTAACAATTTTCTTACCTACGGAATCAACCTGAACATCAAAATTTATTAGCGATGTAGTTTTTCTCGTTGATTTTACTTTCCCTTGTAAATTGACAAACTTTGCAACATCTATATCATACAATAAAGGGAGATTAGAAACAACACATAAATAAACATTAATGACATAATTCAAGCTAGACAAAATGGAATGATTAATGTCCTTTGATGACCATTTTATGATCGATTCGACCTGCACTAAACATATATCAGGTTTTGCTTTTGGTCGATTTCATTGAAATCATAGAGGGATAATTAAGAATTTTGTGGAGGATTTTACACATTAATTTTACAGTATATTACACATGTGTTGGATTCTTTGATTGAATTGATTCTGATTGAAAAAAAAAGATTAAAGTGTATTAAGTAATCACATTTATTGCTTTAACTTATGCATTAAAACTCACCATCATAACAGATCATAAGCGTATCCTTTTCCAGCTGTGTAACATTCACAGCATTCAAATATTCCTTACGAGGTATCACAGTCGCTGCAAAATAATTTTTATTAATAAGTGCAAACAGATTATAAAGGTATGCACTAGGGTTCGGATTGAGATCGATTATGCGAAATCAAATAGAATATTGCATTTTAGAGCCCTAGTTTTACATCCAAACATCCAGCTTTCCAGCTCCATCCAATCGGTGAAAGAAAAGTTAACACCGTTCTCACAGGAGGCTGGTGAATGCGTAAATGAAGAGGAGTTGGACAACATTATTAGGACGAATGACGAAAAAATCTACCTGACTTATTTTCTGGGTCTCCTTGCAACTCATCGCTATGGAACCAATTCGCCGAAGAATTTAAATTTAGCAGATCTAGCTTCAAATTAGTAGACTCTTGATCTTTTCGGACATTAACACAAACCATTGGATACTCCATGTCGGGTGTTATAATAATCTCGAACGTTTTCAACGGCCACGTCATACAAAATTCGAAATGCTGAAAAATTAAAATTCATTAATTATATTAAACTCAATTTCACGAAGTCAATTAACATAATTAACAATCAGACATAGTATTTACCTTCAAGAGCATGAATTTGTTCAACGGGTCATACCACTGCATGAGAAATACTCCAGTAGGCATGGCTCCACAGAGGTAACGATAGCCATTGTATGGGTTTCGGCGAACACAGCACCTCCAACAACCCTTGGTTTCTGCCACACGCGTCGTTAATGCAAATTTTCGAGGTACAAGTCTCTCCGGTATTTTGTTGCTCATGCGAAGGGAGAACCGCAGGGAGTGTTTATTATTAATGTTGTGATGAAGGCCAATGAGGTCATGTCTGTAGAGTTGAACAGTCTTCCCTGACAACGACATCAGAACGTCCTTCACAACAAACATCCAAATCGTCCTCCGAGGATAAAGTTGATCCATTGCTGTTTCATGAAGCTCATTTAAATTCAACGTGTAAATCCCTTCTTCCGCACCAAGAAGAATGTGCTGATCTCTTGTCTCAGGGTTTACCCAACTGACGCAACAATGAATTCTCAATGGACATCCATTGAACACCTACAAAATATAATAAATGTGTAAAGTTACATATGAAACTTGGGCCTAAAACAGAACACCGCGACACTTAAACGGGACCATGGGACAAAGGACACAATAATTTCTTACAAGTAGTACTTATTCTACGCGGCAATTATTAAGCCATTTGACACCCAAGAGTAAGGGATACCAGATTTCCGAGGATAAATATAAAAACATGCCAATTAGGTGAATACATTTCACCGCACCTTCATGAAACAGGCACCCATGTGAACTTTAGGAGTAGGAGGAAGTCCGTTGCTCGTCAGTCTTGGAGGACTATTGTTGTCTTCCTGTCGATTCTTTCTTTCCACTCTGGTTCTTGGCGGGGGAATCGGCGGAAGACCTGCTGTCAAATCAGGTCTTCCGTTGGCTTGTTCCCCGGAAGTCGTCGCTACGGTAGATCCTCCAGGAACTCCAAAATTCGTCTCCGGAGGTTTCGTCAGTATGGCAGCACTATCACTTAAAGTTCGATTTGTCTGATGTCGTCGGGGAGATGCGTGAGCGCTCATGCGGAGTTCCACTGGTCCTTCTCCGCTTCCTCGTGTCAATGTAGCATCCAAACGGGATGTTAACTCTTCCATCTCTCCAGAAAATGAATTGTGTCTTCTGCGGTCAAGCACTAAAATGCGTAATACAGTGCACCATAATTATAATCAGGGGTCATATAAACCCAACATGGGGTTAATGGGGTAACTGTAGCAAATGACTTTACTGACTTACCAGATTTTTTAGCACTACCATTGCTGTTGCTAGAATTGTGGTTCCTGTTATCCATCAGTTCGTGACTAGACATTGACATGGGATCTCCTAGAGGCAATGTTGCCCTAAAACATTCATAACAGAAAAAAACATTAAATATAAACCTGCAAATATAGTAGTAGCATATTGAATTAACATGTTACATGTAAAAGGCTTTGAATCTGGGAGCAGCACAACGAATTTTATTACTTCGTATTACCCAACCAAAACTGTTCAAATAGTAGTAAGGGCTAGTAACTGAAACTTTCAAATTAACTACTGTGATAAAATTAGGACGTGTAAAGATTTTAAACCCAAATCTCTCATTTACAGGGGTGCGAGCGAAAAAGTGGCTCTCTAGGTAAACTGGCGAAAAACAAATGCTTATGCTTGCCTTTTCCGAAAGAAACAACATCGAAGTGAGTAAATTCAGTATTTCAATAGATATTGATTAGTTTGATTGAAGCACCAAATAAAAATACAATTCAATTGAGAGGATACTACAGCAGAAGAACCCATTCACCGACTCTCAGTTGTTGTCAATACCTTCTTTCTTTCAAAAGCTTTTGCAAGAGAACTTTTAGAACCGGGCAGCTGCAGGTGCTTTCACTATGCTGCTACTTTCGGGATGGGATGATTTCTTTTAACTATCTCAATTGAATTTCTTTGTAATACATTACGACTGAACGACTTTCTTACTTTCATTCTCATCTTACATTTGACTAATTAATAAAGGTTTGTCCTAGTCCTTAAATGAACAGTAAAAGGCTTACCTGGCCCTTGGTAAGGTATAGATAAGAGCATAATTTACATTTACATACGACTGTGTAAGTCAGAGAAAAATCATTCTACTTATAATAAAATTAACGCCATCACTGCTGACCAAATTACAAACCACAAGTCATGCCAAAGATTTCAAAGATACAAAAGAGAAGACTCAAATGAGGACAGTGAGTGACAATAACGGTAACGTACTGTTGTGAATAGCCTTCCCCCGATAGAAGCCTTTCACCATGACCCCTGTAATAAAAATACAAACACGACACAACGTGTCTGTAGTACTAAACTTCCGCTGTTTTAGTTAGTGTGACAATATTTGCATTGAATTGTATTTTTGAGATGGCATAAATAAAGGTTACTTATGTGACATAATGACCAGGATTCGACAAGTAAAGTAACTAAAATCTTTTTGATACTTTCATTACTTATAGCCAAGTTAGCACCTGCACCTGCCATGAAAAATTTAGAAAAGCGGTTATTATGGCATTTGCCAAGAATTTGACGGTTAATTTCCAAACATGATCTAACTGACCAGTGGATTGTTATAAAAATTGGGATTTTAAAAGACATTAAAAGATTATAACATGTTTTTACGGCATTTTATTAACTGGAGAAACTGAGAAATTGCTGCAGGTGCACTGCACAGTTAGTAGTATTATACTACATATCGAACCCTGGTACTAGTAAGCAAAGCACACTGCACTGAAAGCTGAGCTGAGTAAAACATGCTATTTTCCAGCTAAAAGATAATTATATTATAGGGAAATAGGGACTGTGATCCACGCAGGCACTATGCAGTGCAGAGAGTGCAGACCACATAGGGGGGTCCTAGTAATTGGTATGTTATGTGATAAAGCGGGTAAAGCTAAACTGTCCCTGTGATCCTACTAAGCACGTTTCACAATACCGTTATAAATAATTGGCATAAATGCATGGTAAATGATAAAGCATGCAGATTCCAAAGCCCACACCAATACTGCTTTCTCCACAAGAAAGTGAAGTGTGCGTCCGCATGATTTTTGGAATCAGCATGATTTTGTTTACAAGCATTTTTTGTATGTTTAAGTATGTTTTCATTTTCCTACTATAAAGTGCTTTTTAAACTTATATAATATTTAACTGAAGTGAGCAACTTGTCATTAAAGCTTTGATTTGATTTGGGCGATACATACTAAAAGGGCAAGTGTGTTCCATACAGATATTGATTAATCGCAGTAGAAAAATTCATAGCAGAGTCGGAATCTCTATAGGTATGCCATACCATATAGGTATTTAGTGTATGGGACCACACTAAGCAAGGCTTCAAGTGGGTACTGCATTTATGTAACAATAATCCGTATCCGTATGAAACATCCTTTTTTGGCGCACCCTGTAAATAGAATGAGAAAAGAAGGGAGCTTTCGGCATCATGCAAAATGCAAACACAGAATGAGGACGAGACGAGACCAATAACCACGTAGCCCACAAGACAATAAACGTATCTTATTCCCAATATTACCTGTTCTTCAATTCCTCGTCTATATACTGGAGCAAAGTCCTAATTCGTCATATAACGAAATCAAACGCAATTATATCAGTTTTGAGTGTAAAACATCAAATATTGACTCATTAATCAATTTTATAATATAATGTCTGGTTGCGTTGTCTTTTTTAAATATTTAAACGGAATTAACTTCAAATAAAAGACATTTTTACTGCTAAATTGGTAGGCTGCCAGTTTGACAGAACATAATCGTGGCTAGGATTTCAATAAAGTATTTATTTAGCACTGCACAAGGCGGGCTATTGCATTTTTCCCCTCCCCAACGAATGAAATTCAGTTTACTATGTAAAACGTGAAACATTTAGAAAACAGCACAACTAAATTTCTTCTAATATTTGATGGGGACAATTTGCTTATTATTAATAAATACTAATACTGGTTACATTTTACATTACACAATAAAACGCAACTTAAGGGGAAGATGAAAAAAAACTTACTTTCTTTCCTGTTCACCAAGAATTCCATCGTTCCATTCAAACGGCAGCGGAAGACGATTATCACTCTGGAAATGATTTTTATAAGAGAGGCCATGTCAAAGTCAAAATAAAGTAATATTATATCCTACTTACGTATAAATATTATATATACATATACATCATGTAAATATATTACTTAATACGAACATAATAATAAATATGTTTACTTACATCTGACGACTGACTGTGTCTTCTCCTTTGGCCCAAGTCCGGAGTAATATCTGTATCCACAGGTGAGAAATTATCGCTGTCCACTAGTATTTCCATTACAAAGAAAATAATAAACGAAAACAAGCGAATAAAATAGCAGGTAATTAAAAATCCAAAACATTCATGCAGTCCTGCAACTTCATTTTGTTTACTGAAATTCAATTCTAAAATTATAGCCCCCGGATTTCCTAGAATACAATACACTGAATATCTTGATTTTCTACATACGATTTAACATATTGTTTTATGTTCTACAAGAAATATGGAAATGTGAACTAGTAACGATCAGATCATCAGGTCACCAGATCGCACATGTTTAGAGTATTATTGACTTCAAAAAACATCTAATTTTGAACTACAGTGACTGGACTACTAATAAAATGAGAGATACTACCTAAACATAACTTTACAAAGAGAAAGTACCACAATTAGTGGTTTTGCAATTTGCAATGATAATATACTGCATGTAGGCCGCAATGGTTATGTGACATAACCATTGCATAAGCCTTGTTGTCACCTCATCCGAAAACACTATTTACGGGATCTTTCAATTTCGCATTTGTATTCAATAATCACTGCCTTGGCGCAAAAGTAATACAAAATGAAGTTGCACTTTTACTTTACTAGTCGAATATAGTTTAATTATTAAAACCAAAGACAAACAACTTCGGAAAGGAAAGATTGGTAGGTATTCAGATGTTAAGGGGAAACTAATTCAGCGAACAATTGGAAATGGAACCGGTCAAACAAACTATTATGCACAATTGACAATTACAATATGCAGCATTGGAAATTCACTAGCACTTAAAAGAGTTCACAATTGCCTGCTATAGATTCCCCTAATTTCATCTTCCCAAAATAACTAACAACTTACTTCTTATTTCGGATGGAGTACGCTGATCCATCCGACCAGTTTTTCTCGATGCAATTCTCTGTGGCACGTTTTGTACTGTCTGAAAAGGAAACGGTAGGTAGATTAGTTTTTTTGACAGGCTCGCATTTTTACAAACCAAACCTTGTTTTGAATGTTTTGCATCAATAAATCTATATGCCAACAATGACAACTTGTTCTAATTTGGAAATTGACTTACTCCATCTTCATCAGGCTCCAATTCGTAAAAGGAGTGGCTTGGATTCGTGACTTTGTGAAGCAGTTCCATTGCTTGCCGTTTTCCCAAGTCGCCTATTAGGAATGGATGCTGCAACAAAAGAAGTAAAAAGTCATTAAAATTGTTCCTTTCATTTAAAGAGGTATTTATTATTTGCAAAAAAATGGTATAAATCGTTTCAGATTTACCAAAAGCAATCTTTCAGCCGTCGGACGCTTCTTGGGATTTTTGGTCAGAGCCACTTTTATGAAATTATGGAAATTCGCACTCCTAAAAAATAAACACCAAAATTATTGATAACTGCACTCAAATTGCTTCCCGTCAATCGGGATAGACACCCCTCGTCAAACCTGTGTTTAGTAAGCCCATCTTAACCCTAGACCTTGTTTGTTATCGAATCGAGTTCTCGCCGTTCATCTATTCTTACCATTTATCTTTGTCTTTGAGACAGGGTGGTTTGAAACTTGTCTTGGCCATGAGGATGAGAGCCCGCATGGGATGCAAATCAAACATGGGTGGCTGCAATTCAGCCAATTCAATAGAAGTTATTCCTAGCGCCCAGACGTCACATAGCTCATTGTAACCACCTTTTCTTTCTACTGCAGCCACCTAAAGATAGAAATACATAACGTATCATAATAACAATTGTTAGATCGTATAATTTATAATACATAATTGAACACGACACATTCTCTCGTGTCTGTCTTTTCTTGCTATTCCTTCAATTATATTAGTCTTTACCTCTGGAGCCATCCAGTAGGGAGTACCAATAAATGATCGCCTTTTCCCCAGAGTTGCTGTTAGCTGAGCGGATACTCCGAAATCTGCCAATTTGACTTCTCCAATGTCTGTGAGGAGAATGTTAGCACCCTGTAACATACACAGAGAAAACATACAGACTTACTTACAAACATACAAACATACTTGCAAACCTACTTCAAATACAATAAGCTGAGTAATTTAGTTATGTAGCTTACTAAAAGTGAGAATATAAAGAATATTGAAAGCTAACTTTGACGTCCCGATGCATCTTCCCCATTGCATGAAGGTACGCCAATCCTCGGAGAGTCTCTTTGCTCACGTATGCAATTTGAGCTTCCATCAACGGACCCGTTACTATAAATTATCGGAATACGTGTAATATAATGAATTTTAGCTTTTATGCCTTAAACTTTATGCTTTAAATAAAGGATTCGGCGATGGTGCCTTACTATGATAAATATCCTGGAGTGACCCCCCGCCGCAATATTCCATACATATCCATAATCGGTCCCTCCTGAGGTAGCTGCCAAAGTATGCCACAATATTGGGATGGCGACAATCCTTCATCATCAGAATCTCTTGCTGTATAACACTAAAGTCATCCCCAGGTTCTAATTTTATCACTTTGATTGCTGCAAATTCCCCATTGGACAGTCTTTTTGCCTATAACCAGAAGAAACAATAAAAGTAATGTAAAAATAACATTCAATATATATTAATTTAGGGTAGCAAACTAAAATACCAATTCGTGTCTTAGATTATGTTAGTGTTAACAGATATTGGCTTAATTTTTAATTTAAATCTAGTTTTTTAAAGTTGGGTCAGGATTGTCCAACAAGGTAAGCGGGAAAGCCGCCTGTATCTGTATCTTGTACGGGGTAGGACGATGGAAACGATTTCCTGCTATTTCTATGCTCACTTTCACTAGACTTTTAGGGAGTTTACAGTAACAAACATAAAAGGATTTCGTAATACTATAATATATAAAATATATATTACATCTCGAAATATTTAGTGGGGACGCCCAAATGTTTCTTTGGATATGTAGCAGTCAAGAGCCCAACCCACCACCCCCATTTGGGTGCAGACATTTCGGTGCAAACATTTTCTGGCGCGTACGAACGACAAAGTATACAACGTACAGTATAAAAGTGACAAAAACGGCCTTTTGTGGCTTTTTTGTCGAGACCTAACCTATTTTGAAACGAACTAAGTGTTTGCACCCAAAATGTTAGCACCAAAACGGACTTAGCCGAAATGGTACCCTTATCCGTACCTCAACCCTTTACAACATACATATATTTATATATAACGTTAATTTAAGTGTAAACATTAATCATTGTAATTACAAGTACATTTTGTTATATAGGTAAAGGTAAACAAAAATGTACGTACTTTGTAGACGTCGCCATAAGTTCCACTCCCTATTCTTTGAATGAGTTCGTATTCATCTTGGGGATTTCTTCGGCTGATATCTGCAGATAAAGATTGTGCCTGAGCCATGCCAATTTTGCTCTTTTGACTTCCGGTCTCCACAATCAACAACCGGGGTCCTTAAGATGGCTGAACTGCGATGACTGCTGAACGAACACTAAAATCTTTGTGAAGGATAAGGAATCATTTTATCGAAATCTTTTTTGTTTCGTTCAATCCATATCTATCTCATAGCACACTAAAAAATGACAATACAAATTTTGATACTGGTGACTAATCTTGTTGTCTGCACTGCTAGTCAGTTGTTAACCCTCAAAGTTCAATCAAAAATACAAGTAATTTCTGTGGAACAACTTTCAACTTGTGACTTGACTTCCCTCCCCGTCGTGTGGTCACTTATCAAATGTTGAATGCTTGTATGATCTTGATTGGCGTTAATAACAGAATAACTGTCAAGTACAGTTAAGTGACAATAACAAGTGTCGAAATGTCAGTGTTATTATTCAAGACGGAAGACAAACAAGAGTTAGAAAAACAAGATTTTTAGAATTTAGATTGACTGACTAAATTCCGAAATCCAAACTTTTGGGCAGTTCATACTCTTGTGCCTTGCAGGAGAATTATTCCTCCAGAGTCACATGCCACGAGCCCGCTCCTTTTAGATGTGGTTACACCACTAAAGTAAACAGGACTCAGGAGATGAAGCACTGAATACAGTCACAAAAGTCGATGACGGCGGTAAAGCTGAACAATTGCCCTAGCTCCGTATCGGTGGCCGCCGCTTAGACAAGAATTGAAAAGTTAGTTGTCTACATTTTGCACTCTAAAAACTAAACAGTAAAAAAATACTCAGGTCACGTCAGTGCTTAAATAGTCTACAACTGAAACGGAAGTGTACTTAATTTGTCTGTGTTGTTTTGCATTTGCAAATTACACTAATCAAATCATTATAAAAGAAGGATCAGCTTCAGCTGTACATCGTTGAAGGTAATTTTTTCAGCGTTTGCTGTTGTACGCGTACCCCATCCCCAGATACTTAAATCCGACCCATTTATGTGATGGGTCCCCGAGGTCAGAGCTAAGTACCACACATGTATGGTTTAAATCGCTTA
>JAQFYC010002886.1:0-23124 GCA_034694165.1 Tomocerus mixtus | reverse complement strand
GTACCTACTACAGAACACACAGATAGAAGAAATATCTGCTACGAATTTTGGAGGAATCTATACAAGGAAGCACTAATACATTTTAGTACTGTACATATAATATTATGCAATATTGGGCTAGGTATAATACATAATAGCTGGGTAGGGCAAAGTATTAATTGCATTGTCACATTACTATGAAGGTCCTCACAAGGTTCATACAAATTTTAGGTCCATTTGATTTCATGGCTATCAAATATGGATGGTAAAGGCAATACTTTAGGACACAAATTTAAATGATTACCTACTTGCTATGAATAGCTAATATTGACAATCTAGTGTACGTAAATGACAAATTGAAACATTTTTATTTCGTAAATGTAAAGTTTTCCGAATGCTTTAGGTAATGGACTTGCACTTTACACTACGCAAGCGAAATAATTGCTATGTTTATTTAGTGATTAAAGGTTAGACTGAAAATTCATAACTAATACACATAAACATGGAATGGAACATAGTTAAAGATAGAAACGGGTAGGTGGAAGATTGAAAATTAGCAAAACACATTTAACTGGAATTGAAATGATTTTCAAAAAGTACTATTTCATAAGTATAAATAACTTAAATTAATTTTATTAAATTATATTTATACCTATGGAGAACTATGAGGAATACTATGTTCAAAATTCAAAGCATAATGTACATTTTATATTAGAATGCCAGGTAGTCGCCCTTCCCCATCCCGTTAAGTTCTCATTGGCATTAAGGGTGATAAAAATTGACCGGAAAAAGTGATTTCATATATAGTCATCTGTAATGCACAATATTTTATTCTCTAGCACATATTTGCTACATTGTTCAATTCACTTATGTACAGAACTCTGAGCATAAACCAAGAAACTAAACGGAATGAAATAAATATAGCTAATACGTTGCATTGAGAAAGTACGGCAAAATCCGATGCACCATCCCTTGAGTACGGATTTACGCACGAGAAATTTGCTATTTAGTCAGTACATAGCATACAATTATTAGTAGTTGTTTCTTAGCAAACACGCACGTGGGCTGACTTAAGACCTTGTGGCGACAAGTTGCCCTTTCTCTTGATTTCACCATAGATAATATCTGATATGGCATATTATAAGCTTGCAAGGTTTAATAATAAGCTTCATTCAAATTTTTAATTCAACATTTAATTATTCTGGATATTTAAAAATCATGCCGTGAGCCGTAACCATGATCGTGGTACCCTACCCACTTATAGCATACAGCAGTTTTACCACAAATCTCTCAATATTTGCTTCTTTTAAAGGGACAGGAACTGTCTGTGTATATTGAACATACAATAAAAGTCGAGGAAATGCTTATTATAGCGTTTGCACCCAATTCGTTTTATGGCTGTTATTGTCTCAAGAGACTTTAAAATAAATCCGATCTTAAGCATGGCCAATAACACTTAGTAAATAAATAAAAGTATACATAAAGTGAAACTATAAAGTATTTATTGCCAACCACAATGCTCTCAGGTGTGTTTATCACGGCTTATTTTTATTGAGCATTTTACGGCGTACGTTATGCCATTCCGAAAAATATTTGTAAGTATGCATAAAACGTATACAACTTTTTTCTTGCACGTCGTTTGTCAAATTCGACGCGTACAAAGAATCGAAACACAAAGTCACAATAAAAGTTTTCTCCGAAAGCACATACATAGTACACATGTATTTACACACTCCTCCATTTAAGAGAGATAATGGCGTACTTTACATGGAATGACACAATATCCAATGCTTTATGTCTGATGATCATTCTGATGTGGAACTTGAAATACAAATACGATGAGAGAAGACACCCATATACATACTTAATATTATCTGCCATGGTGAATACCATTCATACATACTAACAAACAGATGCAGATACAGACGGTGGATACACAGAGAGATAAGTACTAATGTGTATACTTGCTAAATGTTAAATACCCACAACACAACAATATGCTCATCTGCTCTACTATTACTATGCTCTGGTTTTCGTTGGCATAGCCTGGGAAAACAATTCGACTGCTGCAGCAAATCAACTAATGCATAAATTCTGCTTTGCGGTTCTCATTTTCCTCCGTATGTACAGCACGGACAGATATTGTTTAGTTACACACAGACACACACATACATACAATACAAAATTCACTGCAAGAGCGAACTCAGTAACCAGACCATGTCATGGCAAGCCAAGCCAGACCACGCCAGGGTCCAATGAAATGACTCACACACTGTCTTTCAATGTTCACATCAGTTCATTCCCCATTTAAATTACATTCATGGAATATTAGCAGCTCCTAATGACTAATGACAACCAGTCTATCGTATAATTGCTAAAATACAGTTATTCTTACTACATCAAATATCAACATTCTCTTCAATTGAGTTAATTTTAACTTTCCCTGCCCAATTTTTCCAATTAACAAATTCCCTCCACAAACTTCTTAATTCCTAAAGCTTTTAACTTATTCTCCCAATTTCATGCATCATTTCCAAACAAAATCTCTACATGCATGTGGCCAAACTAGCAACTAATTTAAGTTTGTTTAGGAACTTCAGCACAATATTATTTCCATGAACCTACTTTCTATCTACCTAAATACATGCATATATAGGTATATGTATATGTTACACATTTTCCCTATACTGTGCTACAACTACATACATCTTGATAGGTTCCACCAGTATCAAAGTGGTTTTTCGTACTAGCATTCACAATATAATCATGTATGTTAGCCTATTACAAGTGGATACCTGAATAATACGTATTACCATAGCAAAATATGTCTTTCACTTGTTGAAACGGAGATTTTGTAACATAGTCTCGATTTAATACGCAAAATATTAACATACTATATATAATCCCCATTCAGGATTAATGCATACCTCTGCCTTTTCCTAAAAATCTTTTTTTAATTTTGCTTGTGGAATATTATGGAAGTGATATATAGGCGCTATAGGTATTTAGCAGATATTCCTAATTAAGCTTTTGTACAGGTAACTGAAAATATCCTTTGAACTCGGGACCTATCTTGATAATTAATATAGATAGGTATTATGTAGTTTTGGCAGACAGCAGCCATGCCGCTACCACTTATTTCAGGAGTGAACAACTGCATACATTTGGCTAATGTGAGAATTGGGAATAATGCTTTCTCTTTCCAGGGAAGTTCTAGCATGGTACCTACAAATTTGTAATTTGTACTGTACATGGAAGAAGATGAGCATACAATGAGCTAAATTATCATTGTGAAAGTTAAGTCAAACACATGCCCATGATTTTGCCTTTCTCCTTTGTATTCCCAAATCTCAAACTAAATATAATTGTAAAACATGTACGAATTAAAAATGCAGGTAGCACATTGGAGATTTGGATCATTAAAGTTTAACTGCCTAACAGAATATCAAAAAGATTATTACTTTCTAGGTGTGTCCAGATTAATTTTTAAAATTACGTAAATATGTTAAAACGGAACATATTTTTTAATAAACACTTGACATAATTTTGCACGATTAACGTAAATGCTGTTATAGTATCTCGAATAGTTATTCTAAAAATCTAGTTTTCCTTGAATCTTTCCTAAAATCTGTTTTATCCTTTACGGTATATCCATTTAGCCACTTCATTCCATTACGTTATGATTACAAAAGTTCACTTCGTTTAATTTTTCAGAATCATTGTAGCAAACTCATTTGAATTTTGATCACTTGTGCTAACACCTTTAGGTTCCCTATTAAGAGCTTCAACTACTTATACAGATTGCATATCAACTTCCAATATGAAGCAGTAAGTATTAAGAGTATTCTTACTTTGCTTAACTTTTAACATGATCGATAAGGATTTTGCAAGATGGAAAAACGTAGCTTCCGTATCTTTAATAAGTTTTGGCTGTACACTGCCTGCCACCTGCCTACACATTTTCCTTAAAACTAAAAATAAAAAGCCTATTAAATATTTTATTCAAAAAGAAGAACTTATTACGGATTTAGTTCCGTGCACAGTTTTGAATACCCTGGAAGAAGTTCTCTACAAGTTTGGCGTTACTAATATCTATATGGGTAAGTATTTACGGAGGTCGGGTTAGTAAAATGTTATCAAGAATCAAACAAGCTTAACGGTAATGTTCTTTGTTGAAAAGAATAAACGTATTTGGAAGCCGTCTCGATCGTAGCTGACATTTTGCAATTAACATAAAAATGAATTGAGGAACTAAGTATAAGCCCCGAAGATCGGTGCACTTTTGCAAGAGTAGTAGTGACTTTCTTTTCTCTCTACTGCAAAACTTAAATAAGGCAGGAACTAACAAGTAGCTATATAATGAAACTTTGTAGATAAATATTATATATCATCGTATCATAAGCTCCTTGCCTTTCAAAATTTCACAGTTCTTAAGTACACTCTGTTACAGTGTCTTATCATGTAACTTAAGTGGTTGGTGAAAGCATTCGCTTTGTACATTAAAGTATTCATGCAGCGATAGATAATATGTTAATTGCCAATTATGTCCATTTATTGTGCTGATTATAATTCTATTTAAAATTATAATTAAAGTACACTACAGCATCACATTAAAATGATTAGAATCTTCATAAAAATCAGTTAAATTCCTTTGTAAAGGGTAAGTACACTGATTTTACTCGTCGTACAAATTTGCTCTAAATTAAAAGTGTAATTTATCATTAGGGAATACTTGAAAATAAGTATAGTCTTTACAAAGATCTTTTTCTCTTCGTACATATACCAAATATACTTAGACAGTTAGTAACGGGATTTAATAGGACAGGATGCGTTGCTATACTCTACAGTAGTGGGTAGGAAGTACTATGGGTTCAGAAAATAACACTGTGCACACAAAAATGAATCTGTGCCATAAATAAGAATATAAAAGTCGTATAAATTGTATTATGCTATAATGTGATGTAAAAAGGGATGTATAATGCAAAAAGGAAGGAATTGTATAGAGGTACTCATCTCCTAGCTATAAGTACACGCAGACTTGAATACATACACAATAATAGGTAAGTATAGAGGAAGAGCAGCGGAAATGTGTTATTCGAGCACTCAAGCACACTCACTCTCACTTCAAGGGAAAAGTGAATTGCATGGGGCAACCTGCCGCTACTGTCTGTCTGTCACCCGACAAACGCCTTTCTACCTTTTCAATAGAATTGAGATATAAAAAGTACAGCAGTTAGGTTAGGCAGCCTGACAAATTGCAAGCCTACAAAATAATTGCAGCTGTCAAGTAATTCGTACACATTTACAAAAACTTTTCTACCTTCGTGGCTTGTGTTATCATCACACTTATACATAAAATAAACTAATAGTTAAATATGTACATCAATGTAAGAATATTTTATATCAAAATACCTGTTCGGCAAATTAACGTAGATATGATGTCCTCTTGCCCGTTTTAAATATAACTCATATTATTTGAAAGTTAATCTGATAAAACATTGCACTTATAACTAAATCAAGTAATTATCATTTATTTGTATTATTCCATGGATATCAGCAAAAGTAGAGTTGACAATTCAAATCTCTAGTACATTTGTAGCATTAATTATTTGTAATCACTCATAACCACTATGATCGTGTAAACGGATGATGATGAAAAAGGTTAATACCAACATGTATTGATATAATACAGATAGATTTTCTTGATTGAGCACACAATTATTACTTTAAGTATATCTTTTGCAGAAAGAACTATTGCGTACAAAGTGTCGGTACTTGTTTTATAGTACTACATTGCAGTGAGTAACCATTTGTGTGTGGGTGTATAATAAAGGTAGTAAATAAATACCAAGAATTGCACCCGCAGGTATAGATATAGTTATTTCGGTAGGAGAGTCCAGTGAGATAAGAACAAGACAATGTTGTATGTATTGTAAACTGTATGTAATTGAGTTGAGAAGTGTATTATGATGTTTGTTTGCTAGATAGGAAGGTATTTCTTTCTTGACATGAATTGATCTGATGATATTGGGAAAAGGTTATAATGAGCTGACATGAGCTTTGAAAAGGGAGCTAACGTTCGTAAGCCTTCTAATATGAGGGCTGAGGAAAGGCGAGGAAGACTCACTTTCGTTGGGTTCCCTTCCTTGCCTTTGGTTTGCTAGTTTGCTACTTATTTCCCTGGTTTCTTTGGATTTGCTCTTGTAGTCTTGTGGCTGTTGGCTTGGTGCGATTTCGGTGGTGTTGCTTGAGAAAAAGAGACGAACGAACGAACGAACGAAATTGGGAGCAAAAGTTCTCTCAATCCATTCCCGATTGCAGGATGAGAATGACAGAGAGCAGGAGGCCTAAGGTCCAATATCCCAGAAGGAGCCCAGGCAGTCAAACCAACTCAAATCAAGCCAAACCAGCCACCACGAACGACTCGGCTAACTGTCAGCTAGAATTCTTGCAACTCTTTGCACAAACGCTAAACTCCTCTCTGTACTCTCTTCTGGCTGTAGCCGACTTGACTCTGTAGTTTTCTACTCTTCGAGAATATATCCCAACCTAAACCTAACTCTTTCCATGCTTTCTTCCTCAGTTCAGTCGACAAACTCTCGCACTCTTTCTACTTCCTAAATTCTATTCTGCTCTCCGTCTATAATATAATAGTGGCCAATCTTTGATATTATCTCTGGCAGAAGAATAAGTAGAGAGAACTGCTATCTCACTGACTTGACTTGACTTAGGTTTTAGTAAGTGTACCTAGTATGTCTGTATGTACTACATGTACGTAACTGAAGTTTAGTTGGCTTCAGCCTGAGCTGGATCTCCTCTTGGCTTGGCTTGGCTCTCTTCTTTATGAAATCTACAGATACTATTTGTAGAAATGTAATATCATAACGTCAGTAGAACTAGGTACATAGATATATGTATCTATGTAAGTACTATGCAATATGTACTAGTTTAATAGGTACAATAGCAGAGGAACAGACAGACAAACGAGATGGGCTTTAGTGACTTCCATTACATATTACATACTACACTTTGAGTGAAGGATAAACGCTTTTTTTCTTCTGGGGGGTCACTTTTATTACTCCATTTTGCAATTTATAAGTAGATAGCTAATTTTATCTCGGAACAAAAACTTACACGTTCATTCATTCATTCATACAATCATCCCCATTTGACTTAACCTGATGCGACGTGGCGACATACCATTTAGTGCATCGTTACTTCTCCTCTCAGTTTACTGATAGCATAGCAGCGACTACATACTATGCATTATGCATACATACACTTTTTTTAATAGTTAATGCATCTAACTTTTGCTAGATATCTTGAGTTAAGCTTCTCCACTATCTCCACAGTACAGTTACTTATTTTATTGCCAGTGTCCTTTACAATATAGGTACTATTCATTGTACTTGCGATTAGTTATTAAGAAACAGCAATAATGAAGATTTGTGTGTGAAATCCTGATTTGTTGTAGATAATTGTTACGACACTATTAATTAAAAGGCTTTTGCCAAAACAAGCTGCTTGTATTTATGTATTATAAAATTAATCATCGATAAGATAATAAAAT
Organism: Tomocerus mixtus; assembly: GCA_034694165.1. Classification (NCBI taxonomy): domain Eukaryota; kingdom Metazoa; phylum Arthropoda; class Collembola; order Entomobryomorpha; family Tomoceridae; genus Tomocerus; species Tomocerus mixtus. Next base: position 15,575 of record JAQFYC010002886.1, on the reverse strand, counting down.
GAGCTTCTTTATTGCATGATTATTTGGATTAATTTGATTTTTTAGCAGAGTAAACTAATAAAGAAATATTTAATTGTATATAAAGGGAGTTGAATTAGTAGAAATGTTCAAATAAGGTATAGCAGACAGAAAAATTGTCGTAAATAGTTTATAATAAAATTAACCTTTTATGATCTTCATCTTTCAATGTGGGATCTAAAAATAAGAGAGTTGTGCTTGCTCGCCAAAGTTAGTATCATATCATCGGTTCAACGAATCTCTTAATATTTTTCCTTAATCCATTATGACTTCTGCTTACAAAGGTATTTAGTTTAATAGCCGTAATATCATTCTTCAGGCCATTTACTGAGAAAGAGCAAATACAGTATTGTATGTACCATATAGATGACATAAGAATATCAAGGTTTGTTTGTCCGCATCTTTAATAAAGATATTATTTCTTCCATCCAATCCATTACGCATTGATCCCAGGGAGATAAGTTTGAAGTCATTTCAGTTTCTTTCTCTTGGACATAAATCAATTCACTACTCTAACGATAAGTGCATAAACTCCTTGTTATTTAATTGAATATTCCACTTTAATACTTTAACCATGTTTCCCTATGTTTGTGAGTGAGTTGATTTTGATTGGAGTAGGCTGACAATGAGAGACGGACTCCGGAGGGACTCAATGTCTAAACTGCTATTATGCACTAAACTTGAAATATTTTGTCTTTAGAGACATCAAAAAGCCCAAAGCATGATCTGTTGTGCTGAAGTATACGTATTTCCCCTACTCTATATCCACGAAGTATCTGTAGTAAATGTAGCAAGTACTAGATTGTAATGTATAGTATAGCTTTACAAACCCACGCTTTCTACATTTACGCTTCTTGTCTGGAATGGAAAGAACATACAAATTTACTTACAGGCTTCTACTATCTCGTTCAAATGACAAATTAAAATTGTCATTTCATTGCCTACGCAGTCATATTTCATTTAAAACAATGCCCACACATTCCTTCAGACTGACGGCATGTCTTGATTTATTTACTAATTCGTTTTATATTGTAACATCTTAATATGTAACAACAACCGTTTTATGATCTATTGTCTTGTTTACTATAATGTAGTGAGTATCATTTTACAATGGGAAATTTTTTATTATGGTCAGCTTTTGTTGTTTACTATGGAATTCAATTAAACAAACATTAATTTGCTTTATGGGATCCACTAATGTAAAATTCATTTACTAGATATATAAATCTTAAAATTTTTGTTTAATTTTTATTTCTGCTATGAAGCAATTGAATACACAAACAGATATGACAAAGTACTGCTAATGATGAGTACATTATATATATCATAATACCTTTGTTGATTTTTCTTTAAAAATGCATGTTATTTTAGTAGCAATACACTAATATTTTATACATTATCTAGGGTAACCCTACCAAATGTGTACTTACATAACCAGAACCATTGTAGCCAAGTTTCATGGAGCCGGGATGACAATTTGTCTATAGATAAGTGGATGAGATTCACCGAAAAATGGTTGTGGAGCAAATTATGGTGCCCTAAAAGTCTTCTTAAGGTGCTTTTTCTTTGAAAACTTTTGGACTCTTAGGTTTGTTCAATTTAGGTTACGGTTTGAGTGGATTGTTGATCTTATTGAGTAAATACCACTGCATTTTGCCCAATTTTAGTGAGAACCCTTTTATGCATTTTGGGTACTTAAAAATTGTAAGACATCTGTGGAATATTTTGGGCAATGAATAAATATCTAAATTCTTGATGTGGGGATTATTTGTTGGAGTATCTTATTTAACAAGACACCTGGTAGAAATTTCCAACTCATAGGGAACCATATCGCTAATGTTATCTTTTGTCGGCTTCATCAATGCACTACGTTATACTAAAGCAGGGTGTATTATATATTCATAAATGTAAATAGCGATCGAATGTAAAAACAAACTATCTTCTTCCACCAAATTTGGCAAAATGTGCACGAATTGGCAATTTTGGCCCTGAATGAATATTTATATTGATACTGTGCGCTTAATGTACATTCAATGTTTGTATTAAGTGTAAGTACTATACAAGTATGGCAAGGGTGTATATTTTCGATTCTATGGTCATGCATTATAACCGTAAGCAACTATTTCATTTCCATGTTCGGTAACAGCACTTTTCATCGAGCAGTAAAAACTTTCTTAATCTTTCTATTGTTATAACCCAAATTAAGCAGCACCGTATTAAACTAAATACCTCTTGAATTAATTGTTACCCTTATAAAAACTCTTCCGACATAGTTTGCATACTAACAACATATTTACTTGGCCAACAGGAGAGTGAGCCCAGGTAGGATAACCGTTGTTTTCCGTAGCACTATTCTTCTTGTTCACTTGTACTATTACATTGTGTTGGGCGCCCAGGGAATTTGAGAACCTACTACACTACAGTCTGCATACGCTACTTTACTATTTATTATGTAGATGTAATTGGACGACTGCCAATAAGGAGTAATGTGCTTTTTATCATTTCCCAGTTTTCTCGGAGGTAAAGAAAATTTCCAATTTCTATAGAAATTCGTACTACAGAATATATTCAATCATCGCATACCTATTCCATGCATAAAATGCACAAGTATAGATCAAATTGTTTACTATGCACTTGAAAGCTACTCTACATTGTTTCCCTCAACAACGTACCTATCTAAGTTAAATTTATATCTTTCTCTTTAATTGACCTTTAAATTCAGTACCATATGCTTTTGCTCAGAAAAGAGCAAAAAGTAATATTATGTGAAGCAATATCATCAAAATTGCTAATTAAAGGTAAAGGATAAAAACTTTGTTTTAAGTACTTAGTAATAATTTGCACAGTCAAGCAAGTTTCAGAAAAAAACTCTGTAATAATATTCGTTTTACTTCAACCTCAAACTTATGACAAGTTTTTTACTGTTAAAGTGTTTTTATTGCTCTTTTGCTCTTGTTACGCGGAATTGCAGTGGAAAAATTTTCACCATCATATTCATATCCTAATATTATTTCAGTCCACCCTGTTGATAATATAAAACTTTTTTAACAGTTTCGTTTGCCACTAAAAAGTTTTATGTTTAAGATCGCCTACTGTAAGTAAACGTTGGTTTAAGCGATCCTGAAAATTTGATAGCGAAAGCGAATCAGCTAAGAACAAAATGAATTAGGCCCTTTAGAACAGACATACTTATATTGTATGTAAATGTACATCTTCCAAAGGGATGAGTAGGATATTTTTTCAAATATTGGATACTTAATTATTTATGTTCATAATCATGCAATAAATAGAGGCAAATTGGGTGCAACTTGTCCTCGATATTCGGTAGTCTACATTGTACAGCTGCTAACATACTGTAACAATATTATTATTAAGTTAGCCACTATAATTTTACTGAAAAGTTCAAAATGCTTCGGAGGCCATACCAAAATTCAAAATGCACAAAATAAAAATTCTCATTGCATGCCGGGTATCAAAAATGTATTAAAAAATAAGTACATATGTTTTCCCTTTGAGATAAAAAGGCCACTACTATATTTTAATATTGTAGGTAGGTAAATGTCTAATTTATGTCTTTAAGGTTAGGATGCCAGATATAACGTTTCTCTATTTACGTATAGCTTCTGTTACAACTTTCTTAAGCAATCTGTTAGAGTCCCATAAAATTTTAAAATAATCAACACACATTCATTGTAAACAGATGGAAATGAGCGATTCCTATATAGCGACCCAGGCCAGATCACGCTTGCTTGGAAGATGTTCCTATATTTGACTTAATGTCTACACAGTAGTGCAACATAGCGAATTCGCAGCCTAAGAAGGAACCAAAACTTTCAACTTATCGCTTGTGCAAGTCTGCTTTAAAGCTGTGTTGAATTTATATGCACTTGCTTTGCGGTGACTTGACATCGAGTTCAGTTCAACGTAGTGTGAGTGAGTTGGATCGAGCTGTGTACATTGGACATGCATTATAAGTCACCTACTTCCATTATACCTCCTCCTATACCTAAAATGCACCATCAAAAATCCTAAAATGTTTTACTTCACAAATTAAATTACTTTATTTTTTTATTTTTAAATTACAGTTACTCCACAAGGTTTGATGGGGTATTTTAATATTTCTAACACAATATGGTAATGTTTCTGTTAAGAGTTTACATTAAAGTGTCAAAACCACCAACTCCTGCACTTCGAGCAATTCTTAAAATATGAGAAAACTAATAAGTTAATTTCCCCATGACATTTATTTACGATAAGCTATTAAGTTCTCTAAAAATTGTTGCATGAAAAAAATAAACTTTGTTGCAGAATTAATTACAGATGCAGAAATTGGTAAAAATTGAATCCAGATGGGAAAGTCCATATTATATGGCGCCTACCGTGGATTATGTCTCAGACGCAGTATGAGTGTGTGTCTAATGTATCGATAGTTAGATTACGAGTGAGTGCAAATACTGTCTAGTTTGGTTATCATAAGTAAGTAGTAATGTGGATGATATGAACATGTATAGGTACAAGTTCAGAATGCATAAAGTAATATTAAATATGTAGAACGAATTTAGGGTACAGATGTAATATGTGATGTACTATACTCACACATTTTATGTGTGTCGTAACTCGTAACATGTTAAATGTATGACTGGTAAAAATATAATGCTATACTGTATTCATAGTGCTAAAACGAGGATCTGCAGTTTGTGTGATGTTCTTTTAGAATTTCTTGAGTCAAATCTGTCAGGCAGGGTAGAGCAAATTTTTCACAAAATCGTTAGTTCACAGTTCACACCAACAGTGTTTACGAGAGAAAGGATCTACATATTTCACTTATGTGTTAAGTAAGCAAGGTCGGCGTCGTATGAAGTCCCCAAACAGGGATAGGCAAATGTGCTTCACTTCCGCTCCACATGCTATCAGTTTGACCAAGAATTTCCGGCACTTGATCTTTACTCCACTGCCTTGGCCAAACCAAACAGCTCAATCAGTGTAACAAATCTTTCAGTCAAATCCAAATCCTCTCCCTACACATTTTTTAGCCATTTCAGTCATTTTTATTTCGCTCGTGTCAATATGCTCACGCTTCTCCTTTTTCACTTCTTCCTTCTCTGTTTTGTATACATTTATAAACATCATTCTCCTTAGCTTTTTACATCTTGTTAGTTTAAGTACCTACATGTTGTTTTTCACCTTCTCCGCTTTATCAATTCTTCATGAGCATCCAGTATCTAAGCAAACAACAAATCTCAGTCTCGGTATAAGCCTACATATTATACATGTAAATATAACTTGTATATATATTACTAGTATATACGTATTTGTACATTGCATAACCCTTCTATCTACGTACAGATATGTTAACCAAAGAAAGGAAACCACAAAGGCACCTAAGCAGATTATTTATGACTACACTCTATCCTTAATCTAATTATATTGCATAATATGTACAAACAGCAAGGAAAAGGAAACTCTTCAATTCAGCCTACAACTTTCCATTTCCCTTTACCATCATTCTTCAAAGTCCACACTCTTTCCTTTGTACTGCAATGCAACGCATTTTACCACAATTGCATTTAAATTCTATCGTCTGTTATCATTTTATTAAAAATATATTTGACCAAACCAAATCAAATAGCTTTTTAAATATACTACCATGCATCATAGCCAAATGTTAGCTTTATTCAAGTGACACAATGACCCCCACACAAAATATAGGCAGAATAAAGAATATAAAAATAAAGATAAAATATAGAACTGTCAAATTTCAATGAAAATATATTTTTGTATTCCAATTTTGTTAATGATTGGAATTGCAGATCTTTGCATTACTTACTATAGACCATTTATACTACAATTTGTAGTATAGTCTTCAGTGGAGTAGTTCCATCCAACGGAAGTTCCATTTGCTAAAAGTCGGGCATATGCCGTTGCAAAAATTGTAGGCGCTCAAGTTACTGATAGAATAAACCCGGCATGTAAACCCGGGACTTCTACAAGGACAGAACTTCCAATTCCCGGTTGACAAATCTTTTTTCAAAGGTTCGGTGTCCTTCAATGGCTTCCTCCTATGGTGTTATTAGGTATTTGCTCAAATTCATTTTAGTTCAGTTTTACCCTAGTTCACTTTGTCTTTAGTTCAGTTTGCATTAGTTTAGTTTGGAAAAGTTCACTTTACGTGATACGTTTTCATACTGCTCTCGAACAAATCCATTAGCACAAAACTAATCTTACCGTTTTTTCCAAATGTCAAGTGGAGATTCCTCGACGAGCCCCATGTTACACCTCATGCCGTTAAAATTATAGACTTGTCCAGGTTTCCAAATACATTTTTGTCAGTTTTTTTCTGAATTTTTCGCCAGTTTACCCATGTGTGTCTTTTTCAATTTCTTTTATAACTCATTTTTGATTTAAAGAGGTTAATTATTTTATCCCGCTTTTGTAATTACGCTCAATAATTGCGTGTTTAAATTTTTTCATAAAATTCTGTGAGGTTTTGCATTTTCTGACATTTGACTGGACCTCCTTGGTATTTCGTAGCCATTGTGTTGATGTTTTGTTTGTTTCGGCCTCCAACAACCCTGGGGAGGGTGGGTGGAGGCGGTACCCAAAAACGGCCGCTTTGCGACCTTTTTGTCGAGGTGTAACCTAAACTAATTATTTTGAAACAAACTAGAATGTTTTAGTTCGTTTCAAAATAATTATGTCTATGTCACTCTTTAAGCTATCTTCCTTGAAGTATTCTGTGACACACTCGACGTTTATTGGCTAGAACACCCCCAGATTATTAAAAAATATTATTTTTTATTGTTTTATATTTTTTTAATTACTTTACATATAGCTCTAGCTTTCTGTCATTCCGAAGGCATTAGAAATGCGAACCAATAATTTTATTTTTTCAAAACAAGATAAATGTTGTTATACGGAAGTTCATTTTTGAACACCTTTTACCTCAAATAGAATTGGTTACATTAGGTTTGTCAAAATTTCAAAATAGCCAAATGGACGCTACATTTTATACTTGCGAATTGTTGAAGTTTCATCCAATTCGGTTTCAATGAAAAAGTGGGTCGCCTGATTAGTATTAACATCTAGCCGGCTATCTTATCGGCGGCTCTGCATTCTGCTATAATGAAAGTCACTTGAAGAAACAGCTATAGGGACCGCAAGATAACAATTTTGATTCTGAATTTGTACAGTCTGTCATGTCATAAACACTCTTTAAAAACAAAAATATTATTGTATAGTTAAAAGTAAAATCGAAGTATAAGGAAAATCATTCACTCAGTCAAAGCGTGAGCAATAAAAGAGTCTTTTGTTTCCCTGTCATTTCCCATTACGCGTATGGAAATCGCAAGCCGACAACATTAAAGAGAAAATAAAAAAGCAGACTCATGGGGAAGCAATGTGGTAGCTGTCTTCTCCCGTTCTATGTAGAATTTAGTACGCAGACATTGTAATTATCAATGTTCTGCTGGGCTGACTACTTCTTCTTGTCTCACCACACCACTCACTCCTGCAAATATTAGCGTGTTGTCTTCCAATCCCTACCGAATTACATAGCTAGGTAATCCTATTTTAGAATGAATTACATGGATGTGTACAGCCAAATCACCTTGTTCTCCATCCAAGCACATGCTATTTAATACGGGAAGACAAATCCCAATATTTCAAATATTATAGATTCAAAAACTAGTTTAACGTATATACATATACCCAGTTTTAAAATCTTGGAAATAACTCTTCAACATACATACGTGGTATGTGGTAAAATGTTTTCAAAAAGACATTCCATAAAATCAAAATGGTCTTCGTCTCACTCCAAAAGGATTTCGTAAAAAGTTATTGTCTATATACTGGATTGTGTTACTAATATTTTATTTCAGCCCGGATCTAATGTTATCGTTAGATATATCGGAGATCAAACGTAGAGACAAAGGCGTTTGTTCGTATATAATATGGTCGCACGAATATAACGTGACCGGGTATAAGTAATAGTATGTTCGGCTATAAGGCATAAAGATATATTTAAGAAATTCGCATATAACATAACATGATCGGATAAGATGTTCATATATAACATTGCTTCCTCTTGTAGCATTCTTTGTGCATTTCATTGAAATCAGCCTTGTTTACTTAAAATGAGTTAATTGGAGCAAGTCTCCTCGTCGATTTTTAGAAAGGAGTTGCGTTAGAAAATCCGAGCTGGTATAAGTAAGATGAAATAGTAAATATTCTAGATATATATTTCTATATGTCATTTTGACTTATTGGGTTCAAACGTAATTATTATATTCCATATTATCTTCTAGTAGACACCTTAATTCAAGCAATAAAGTGAATTTCATATTATTGCACACCTAGTGAGGTAGTTTTCAATATACTTAAAATTTCAATTCCAATTAATTTGCTTTTTGGTGGGACTGTTACCTTGTAGTTTTCATAAATATTATGCTGCCTTCACCATTAGAAACTATTATTATTAGTCCCAGTAATCAATTAGGACCATTAGCATTTAGTCATGAACGCCCCATGGTGTTCGCGTATTGCTGAATCGTAAACTGTTGTGTAACTGGTTCTGGTCTGGTCCTGATGTGAATATTTTCTTGTGCTCCTTCGAAGCTCATAGTGTGTGCAAGTGGAATTTATTGGAGAAAGTCATAGTCTCGTACTGATTTTAGATGACTGCCAATGAGCAAAATATGCTAACGCTGTCTGCAATTACTATATTGAGAGATGTGCTTCGCTTATCTCCGGAGATTAAATATGTATTGAGTAGAATACGTACGTTATTGTGAATTTGTATCCTTAGTCATAGTTTCATAGTGTCTTGTCTGTAGGTACAGATATATGGTACATAGTTGACCATGGAAATCCAAGGCAAGTAAAGCAAATCTACGTGAAGCCACGCTAAGCTAACGCAAACGAAACGAGAGCAAGTTAGGCCAAATCCAAAGAAGCTAAATAGCTAAACCAAAGCCAAGCAACGAAATCAGACAGGGAAGTAAAGTCAAAGTCAAGTGAAATCTAAAGGAAGTCAAGTCAATCTCGGATATTATTATTACAACGTGGCTGTTTGCACATTCCTCGTTTACCACAACTTAGAACATTGAAAGCAGATCCAGAACCAAATCCACGGTTCACTGTGACTCTCTCTGTCTCCTTCAATTGTAGTCCTCACTTTATTCGCACTGAATGTACTACACTGTTAGGTACACTACACAGATAGTACATACATAATAGTGGTGTAGAGTCGACCGAAATCTTTTGGAGAAAGAGCGATGAGGCTTCTAACGAGATGCCTGACGAACCGATCAACAATATTGCAGTTTCCATATTATTCGGTGAGTTATTCCAGATCCGCGTCTTTTCTTGGTCGTAGCGAGGGCTTCTTCCTTCTCTTTTCCAATTCCACATAAGTCGTCGATTCCATGAATAGCTCGTCTGAGAAAGAAGTCGACAAACCCTTTTTATTCCATTTTGATGGATAAATTGTTGCCTGGCCTCTGCAGTCATATCCGAGTGAATGGTGTTCCGTTCCTATGAACTTACTTGTAGCAAAGTAGCTCCCCTCCAGCTTATCTTTTTCAAACTTCTCTCTATATCTCTATGTTATGTCTGTCTGCCTAACTCCGTCTGTTCTGTTGTCCTTGTCCTCGCATGTCTCAATATCATCTTATTGCCTGCTATTGACTATGTACTATGCAAAACTCTATTACATTTACAACTGCATTTCGCATATTCTATTACGCATTACGTTACAACAAACTACATTTTACTACGAACTGCCTTGTATACCTAATAGTATTTACTAGGTGAACGTAGTCAATTCACATGCCTTCAGCTCTTACTATGTCAATTAAGTACCAGCAATATTCTCTCAGTTTAAATAGGTTAATTAATAAAATTAAGTAAGACGCATATTATTATTTGGAACTTGTCTTTGTCCTTTAACTGAGCTCAGTCTTTTATCAGCAAAATTGAAAATATCCAGAATAGTGCAGCTGTGGAATTCCTTCTGTACTCCACTTATTTTAGGATAATACTTCGTCTTCATTATAATATGCAGCTTATAAATCGATAGTCCATACTATTATTAAAATTGTTTTTGGATTTATTAATATGTACTCCTCCTGTATTAAAATATTTAATATACACTATGGTACATGACACACGGATACATCCAATATGGCAAATTGTTCTGTTCTGTATAATTTGGAAGGTTCTGTGGGTCAGGTCCCTATATTGTTAAACACTGTTCTTGTCCCTAACTAAATATTAAATTAATGCGATCCCAGTTTCTTTTCGTTGGAGATGGTCTGAATCTCTTGTCTCACTGGCTCGTCTGCATGATGTTATGACGGCTATTTGGGTGATTTTCTAATATGTACATTGATCTCCTATCACTCTCACACACTTAATCTGAAATCTTACGCGTGGTTGTATATTTTTGCGGATATAAAATATAAAACGCGACGCAGAAAAATGCAGCAACATTGCATTGGATAATATTGCATTCCAGCCAATTTCTGGTCTGGCCCAGCTAATATTACGCAGCTACACCAAATATCGAAGCCTAATTAAAACTGAGAATGTGCCATAGCAGTTGTCAAAATAATATTTTGAACGTTCAGAAAAAGATGAAGTTGTCAAAAATCTTATTTCGACTGAATTGTACATTCAAAAAACAAAAACTGGTAAAAATTATGTTGCAGCAGGACGGATATATGTTACAAAACTTTTGTAGTGTACTATGACCTTCTAAGATTGGTCGCAAAGGGCTATTTTTGCTATTAAATGTTCCCATTTATCTTGTTTTTCTTCGTTCTCTACTTTTTAGCTTGTCCTTTTCAGCTCTACATTTGCAGCACTGTGCAGTCGTGTAGGGTCCTAAATAGTTATGTTCATGTAAATGTAGAATGCATTTAGGTGGCAGTGTTGTAAGTTGTAAGCCATAATGTCTCTGCTTGTCAGGATTTTCCTATCTGCTATTCTCTTCTGTCTCCAACAAAATCTGTCTGCGTCTCATCTGAGTGAACCACCTTAGTCTCAGTTTTTCTTTTCGTTCTATCAATAAATTCAACGGTGCATTATGGCTTCAATTTATTTGCATAATACCGACAGACTTGAAGCAGTCTACAACTTGTAACATTTCATTTTTTCATGTATAGTGTAATGCACCATAATACTCGAATCAGATAAGAGCGACTATTTCAGAAACAATATTCTATATCATATTGTCATCCCACTCTAATTTCGTTGGCTAAGGAATGCAGATTCATAGTAGTCTTCATTTCCATTTTATTTCTTATATAATCAGTTAAAATGTAGCCACGTACATTGCCTGTATAACTTGATCTGCACATTGGCATTTGATATTTTACTCGCCGACAAGAAAGGCAGACCGTTTTTGCTAATTCGCTAAACAAAAAGCGTTATTAGGCGTACCATACATACAATCAATATTATGCAAAAATCTATCCCCATCTTCTGATTTAAAGAAGATTCAAATATGAATTTACTAAATATGAATTTACTATTGTTGTACTGTGGCGTGTGGACTAGGAAACATAATATACGTAATCCATAATAGAAGGGTATATCGTAGTTACATATTTCTGTATATATTAAATATATTTTTCTATTTAATGGAAAAAAGATCACCTAATGCGAATCACAGTCTCATTATTGAGAATTTTGAACTGGTGCGTTAAATCAAAATAATAAAGTCTTTTTTATTACCTATAATATTAATTCAGTGTCGCGTCGCTAAAAATGTTTTTTTCAATTCATAAAAGGGGAATAGGTACTATTCCTGATACCTGGGTCACGAAACTTCTTACTTTAATGGGAGTGTCATTATTGTAACACAAAGCTTCTTATTGTGTATTTAGAATACAAACCAGTGTTGAAGTTTTTCTGCAGCAGCAGCTAAAATAGCAAAACCTTAATTATATCAGCCCATTATTGATCCGCAGCCATAAAGCAGCAATCAGTTTGGTAGTGCGAATAAACCGATTAAACGGATGTCTCCATCAAATTTTAATCAATTTTTTTTAAATGTTTCTCACTAAATTGCCGGGTTTGCCGATAAAAATTGTCTGCATGTCATCTCTGAGACATTTATTACTAAATTCCCACAAAATATTAAAGTGCCCCATGTATTTGGTAAATTGAGATTCATATTTGTATTCCATATATCAATAGCTTTCCAACGATACCCCTCTTGCCATATATTTATCTCTAAAAAATAAGTGAGTGTGGTCAGAATTCCATGGGGGTATGGCAAATTTGGACAAAAAACACTGACAAGATTACTTTTGACAACCTCTTTCGAATTCTGATAACAGTTGAAAAAAGTTGACGCGTTCGAAGGTTAGAGGGTTAACGGACACACTGACAGCCTAGACAACCCCATCCTGTACCTGGCGATACATAATAAACACAAGTTTTATTTCTTCAGTCTTCCTCCCTCCGTCCGAGAATGTTTTAATGGGAGACAATTTAATCCAAAGGTTAACGTTTCTGATGCTTTAATCCTTAGAAGATCCAAGTTCCGACTTAGGAAGTAAATAAATCGTTCTATTCTTACTTTTTCTAAGTTTTATGTTGTGTAGTATACCAAAAATAGGTTAGGTTTGACATAATATATGCAATGTAGACTATGCAAAAACAAAAGGTATATAGCTAATTGCTACAAGCTGCTGTAATACGTATGTCATAGTTCAATTCATTCGATAATTCTCTAAAAACAAATTAATGCGATATGTTAGTGTTCCCAATTACTTTTTCTATTAGGTAAGTTATGCAATTATTAATCTGCACCTTTATCATAATATATTTAAGCGGTACTTTACTATTATAAGCAATTCTCCTATTTCTCAGAATGACCTATATAGGCTTTTACGACCAATTGACCGATTGGACGTATCGGTAAATTGGACTACAACATATATATACTACCAAAAATTATTGTTTTATGCTCGGGAAATCACTATCATTGACCTCCCATTTACTCTGACTTTGTTTTTGCCCTATTTTAGAAGTTGGAGCAAATCAAAATACCAGGAATTTATAGAGCAAAAAATGAATTGTGATTAATGGTAAATTATGAACATGACACTTGAGCGACAGATTTTTACTTCTATCTTCCTTTCCTATAATATTTTAGTTTATTAAACATGGTAGATCTATATTTTCTAACTCCGCAAATATTCAAAGGATTTTTAGCATTATCTTTAAAATACTGTGCAAAAAATAACTAGTAAAATTAATTTAGAAACCCTAAATTCAATTAGAGATTTTATAATTAATATACAGTCACTCCGTTCTTTAAATTAAAAACCTATATGACGGTTGTATGATGTTGCAATAATCTATACATTTAGACACATTTCAACTTTATTGGGGCAAGCTCAACATTTCCGCATTGATTTTAGTAAAATTGTCACTTACTGAATTAAAACTATTCAGATAGCACTTTATCAAACTTTAATATGGGTACTGTAGACACAATGAATGTATATTTATAGTGAGCTAAAGCTAAAATAATTTGCTTACTAGTGACTTCAGGTTTATTAGTATTATTCAGTGATTATGACTGTGGCTCTCGTTTTTTAATACATTATGTAAAATAAATCCTGGTATTTAAAATTGCTAATTTAAAAAACACCGTATGGTAATGCAGTCGATTCCGATAAACATTCTTCTGTTCAATGATGATATATATTAAGTATATGGCAATTCTTGTCCCTTTATATATTATTATCACTTCATTTTTGCACAAGTGCATGAAATAAGATTATACAGATATTTATTGATAGAATATAATATGATTTTCCGACTTGGTAGAGGTAAGACATAACCCTATGTAACTCAGTTTGGAGCCTGAGGAGAAAATCTATCTCCGAGATGAATAGCTTGTCATTGCAATATATGTGAACAGACTCATAGAATTGATCTATTTTATACAGTATACTAAAAATAGCTATGAAAGTTTATCACTCTAAACCAAATCCTTCAGCATTTGAAATAGCAATGATCAACTTCTTCTTGAGAACATCTTTGTTGGGGTAGTCTGGGAGGATTAATTGATTGAAACATGTGTGAGCTTCGGGAAGGTTCTCCTCCCGGTCTCGCATCCGAGATATCTATATCAATTACAACGTTAACAGTTAGAATGCGCCCAAACAGGTTGAGTAAATAAAGTGTTCCTTTTGTGCAACGTGAGGAAAAATTCAATTAAGACAATCTGATATGAACAAAATAGATGGGATAGTAAGTAAGTAAGTAAGAAGGCATTTGAGTTGAGGCAGAGCAACCAACAAGTTGGCTTCTGTCTGTCTGCACTACAATCTACTACACATAATAAGGCTCCTTGTAAATGGAGCAAAGTAGCAACTGCAACTCGACTCTACGACTCTACACTTACTCCAAGTGGCAGGTGGATTTGTCTACTGATAGCATCTCACTATCAGTAAGTAAATAAGGCTTACAGAAAGACTGACGATTTTATTCTTACCTTGAAGTACATTTCGCCCATTCCTCCGACAGGAATCCTATCACTGCCAGTTGTAAAAAGCAAAAACTTTTTCTGAAGGTCCAGGGGAAGGGATGTTAACACAGACCAAAAGTCCCTTTTAATTTTGAAACAAAATTGTTAGGATTAAATGATCATTTATGGCTTTCAAATGTTTTACAGATTCCAAATAAAAACATATTATTTCACACGACTTTTATGTATTTTCACACTTTTATATTTTTTAACACTAATACTATGAAAATGAAAACTTGTTTTATTTCCATATCTTCAAATGATAAGGATTGGGGATTTAAATATTGAGTAGCAAACCAATACTTGGTCGATCTTATAATGCTACAGAAATGCATTTTCCTGGGAATACTGATTCTGAATCTAAAACTGGAGTGGCAGCTTAAGTGATCCCATGAGTTTTATTAATGTGAGGAATTGCTCCCTAAACACATTGTGGAGTCTTATATTGACGTATTTTGCTTTTTATTGTTAGTTAATAGCAAGTTTGGGTTTGTCCATTTTCGTAATATAACTTTATGTGAATGAATGTACAGTTTGGGGTCTATATAAATAGCTCTCATAGGACATTCAAAACGCAACAAAAAATAATCTCTAGTTTCTAAGATTGGTGGAAAGACATTTCAAATTAATTAGCAAAGAATTATTGATGAATTATCCGCTATGTATTAAGGAGTTCATCTGATTTCTAACTGGAGCACCAGTGTTTTAGATTTCTTTTGATTGAAAGTTGTTAAAATTATTTACAATTATTATAGCATAATATATATATTTCGCAGATGACATAATTGCTGCTGAATTTGAACCAAAAATATATCGTAACTGAATTTTATGCCATTAAGCCTAACTAAAAGGCATGCATATCCTTATAATCATACACCAAAATGCATAGTACTGGAATCGAGAGAAGTAAAACAGTTGAGTGAGTAGCTAGTGCCAACTTAAGGGGGACTCGATGGGTAGCACGGATAGGAGAACGGGTCACCAGTACAAGTTAGACAAAAATGGGTCACAT